>AWOL01S0058016.1:39408-59847 GCA_000715115.1 Nicotiana otophora | reverse complement strand
AACAGGGCATTCGGCCCAAAACATTTATATGCATCAAAATAGAGTCATAAAACTGAGTTATACATTAAACAAGTATAAGCATGACCGAGTATAGATTTTTAATCGAAAACAATGAGAGGATAGTAAGAAAAGGCCCCTAAGGGTCCAAACAGCACTGGCACAAGGGCCAAACATGGCATTCAACCCAATTTACAGAAACTCTTTCTAAAACATATAAGTATCATATAGTTTCAACAAAATATGCAACTTTACAGTTGCTACGGGATGGACCAAGTCACCAATCCCCAATGGGCGACACCTCAAAGTAGTAAAATGATACGAAATCCGGGGTTTCATACCCTCAGGACTAGATTTACAATCATTACTTACTTCAAACCATGAAATGCTTATTCTGCAATGTCCTTTCCTCGTGAATTGGTCTCCAAACGCCTCGAATCTAGTCATAAATAATTCGTTTCAGTCAATAAAATTCATTGGAATTAATTTCATAAGAAAATAATGATTTTCCATAAAAATCCGAAAATTAGCTCAAAAAAATCGCCCATGGGGCCCATATCTCGGAACTCGACAAAAGTTACAAAATCCAGAAGCCCATTCAACCACGAGTCTAACCATACCAATTTTACCAAAATCCGACCCCAACTCGACCCTCAAATCTTCAATTTAAACCAAGAGGGTTTTCAAATTTTCCCAACTCAATTCACCAATTAAATGATAAAAACAACTATGGATTTGGGTAATTTAACCAATATTGAGTTAAGAACACTTACCTCGTTGTGTCCTCTGAAAATCACCCAAATATCGACTCAATCCGAGCTCCAAATTGTCAAATACTGAAAATGGGACGAAGTCCCGTTTTCAGAACTTAAACTCACTGTCCAAGCTTTTCTTCTTTGCGAACGCGGTCAGTGCCTCGCGTTCGTAAAGCACAAAATAGCCCCTGTCCAAATTCCTCCTTCGCGAACGCGACATCACCCTCACGTTTGCGAAGCACAAAATGCCACTGCCTCAATGCCTTCTACGCAAACGCGTTCAACCCATCGCGAACGCGATGCTTTGTTCCCTCTCACTACGCGAACGCGACACCCCCTATGCGAATGCGTAGACCAATTGTCTGGGGTTCTCGGCTGCTTCCTCTCTTCTTCGCGAATGCGTAACACCTCTCACGTTCGTGATGCACACCCAGTCCACCCTTCGCGAACGCGTTCTTCTCTTCGCGAAAGCGAAGAGCAAATATTGCTAGCCTCTCAGTTCCTCTTCTCGAACGCGATGAAGGAAACCAGATGGTGCATCAGAAAAATTTCAGCAGAGTTCCAAGTGCATAATCCAACCCGTTTACCATCCGAAACTCACCCGAGCCCCTCGGGACCTCAACCAAATATACCAACAAGTTGTAAAACATCATACGGACTTAGTCGAACCCTGAAATCACCTCAAACAATGCTAAAACCATGAATTACACCACAATCCAAGCCTAATGAACTTTGAAATTTCTAATTTCTACAAACAACTCCGGAACCTATCAAATCACGTCCGATTGACCTCAAAGTTTGCACACAGGTCATAAATGACATAACAGAGTATTTAAATTTTCAGAATCGGATTCCGACCCCGATATTAAAAAGTCAACCCCCGGTCAAACTTCTCAAAAATTAAACTTTTAGCATTTCAAGCCTAATTCCTCTACGGACCTCCAAATAATATTCTGGACACGCTCCTAAGCCCAAAATCACCATACAGAGCTATTGGAATTATCAAAATTCGAATTCGAGGTCATTTACACATAGGTCCATATCCGGTCCACCTTTCTAACTTTATTTTTCAATTATGAGACTAAGTGTCTCATTTCACTCCGAGTTGCTTCCGGACCCGAACCAACTAACCTGATATAACATAATATAGCTGAATAACACAAAAATAAGTAAAAATGGGAAAAATGGGGCTATAACTCTCGAAACGACCAGCTGGGTCATTTCAAGACTGGTCTGGCATAGTCACCCAATGCTCTACCAAGCCTTGGTACCGCATTCTCGAACTGGTATTTAATCAAGGGTCGATTTAGATTTGATTTAAATAGTATTCTAATAGTTTCTAGATCGATTTCTATCCAGGAGGATCAACAATTGAGATTTAAATCTACAGCTATTGACTAGTGACTATCGAAACAACGAATAAGTAATTAAGGTTATCAGTGGGAGAGTATAGGGTTTTGACGGAATAAAAGCAAGATAATTATTCGGGATCTAACTCTAGATAATTCACTTCCAATGATCAAGTGAGTCTCTCGAATTCACTCTGTTATTAGTTCAAACGTTTAGCAAAAACTCCTCTCTCGATTAAGTCCTAACCTCACAAGATAAACCAATTTAAGCACTGTGAAGATATGCAAGAATGCGTAATGGATCGATCTTTAGGAAAACCTCTTTAGACTATTTTCCTAACTAGGTTTAATCAATGATTCAACTAGCCTCTTTCGATTACTTAGAAGAATCTATGAACTCAACCAACAATATAATGCAAAGATATCATAAGTTATGCCTCTTTCGATTACAAGAACAAGTGAATATAGATGTAATAATTAAATCTTTCAAATACATAAAAATAGAGTTATAATCCACAAACAATCATCAATACACCAAATCCATTAAAACCCAAAAGGATCTACTCCATAGACATGGAGAAGTTTTTCACAAATGTGACTAAAGTATAGGAAAACATAAATTCAATGCAAACCCGGATCTTGAGTGAGGAAGGAATGATGAAATCCTTGTGCTTGTGTTCTTCCAACTCCACCTTAGCCTCCTTGGCCTCCTTAGGTCGAAAATGTGTCAAAGGTCTTCTAAAATGGTGTTTTGGTGTATTTAAGCCGCCCCCAAAACAAACCCCGGATGAAACAACCCTTTTTAGCGGAAATGAGAAGTCACTCTAACATTTTTGGGCTACCGCGTAGCATTCTGCGACGCGCTTGTGGCAATTTCCAGAACACTTCACAAAATAATTTCTCGGCACTTTTTGCACTAGCGCGTCGCACAGTGTGTCGCAGAGTGCGTCGCATTAGTGCAGATTTCTCAGAGCACGGAGTTTTCTTCGATTTTGACATCCAGACTAGGTTAGCGACCCTTGAACACGATCCTGGCTTAATCCCTTGGGTTTTTACTCATACTTCAAATCTCCAAATCACTCGAGTTAACTCCATAACATCTACATCACTCGGAATCACTCCTACAAGGCATAAAACACATAATAAGTGCAAAACACTAGCGATTAAAGCTCAAACTCAATTAAAGTGCAGTAAATTAAAGTGAAATAAGCGACTAAAACATGTAATTATAGTCTACCATCAGCACCCCACACTTAAACCATTGCTCGTCCTCGAGCAATCAAACTACACTTTATATAGACACGACCTTTTTAGACAACTCTTATAACTCATCACACTAAGAATAATTAAAATAGATTAAGCACAACACCGTAACATACTAGCCTCAAGATTTGACTTAAAAGCACCACGCATTATATATAACCCGCTCACTTACTCTAACAAAGAGGTCAATGACATTATCTTTCTTTCATGAATCAAGTGCCCTCACAACAATAGAGATTAGTTCCACACACCATCAAATTTAACAACAATCAGGAACTCAATATAGAAAGAATTTAGTCACTCTCAGAAATAACATTCATGTGCCACAAAAGATGAACCATAGGCTTGCCCATAGTGTACTACTCAACTAATCAAGCTCATTCAGTCAAGGGCCAAGTATGACTTTAATTGGTTGTGATGTAGGCTGCGGGACGGGTAGGATACATTTTGATATAAGAGTGACTAAACCTCCTTAAGCACTTTAATATATACATTTCATTGTTCAAAAACCCACACTTATGTCAAACCATAATTCCACCTTCACATCTATATACATTAACTCCCAACTTCTTTAAGCACAATTACATCAAGAGTTACCACTATCATGGAATATTTTATACTATCATGCAATTAACTTTTTTTTCTTTCTTTTCGTATTCAATTCAAGTGGCTCTTACTTTTTCAAAACAATGCACCTTTCTCCTTATTTTAATCGTTCCACTCAAAAGCTAACCCAACACCCCACACTTAATCCTTTACAAAGTTCATAACAAATTCAAGTGCTCACGAGAGGTTAAAGGTTCAACTATATGGTCAATTCAAACAAATGGGTAAGGCTTGTAATGTGGTTGCCAAAGAAATAGGATCACAAGCTCAAAGGGGTTAACTAAGATATATAACAATTAGGTGGATAACAACATATAACTGGCTCAACAAAGAAACGCCTATATCACTTCCAAGACTGAATAAAACTACTATTTCGCTTTGCAAACACGCGGGGTAAGTTCTAGACATCAAATGCAATGCACAGAATGACCAAAACCTCACACACACATGGCACAAAACTCACTCAGGATCGGGCTCATCAAGACACTCTAATCAAAGTAGTTAAGCAAAGTTAAGATCATACAATTTAAGGTGCTTACACAAGAGTCAAAAATTGAGCCTAAGCGTCACAACCAAAGCACTTACTATTCTCAAGGCATAATACAGTCAAGAGATATTACTTTCATTTCAAATCACAGCACAAGGTTTCCAACTTCAAAATAAAAAATAAAAATTAACTACACCCGGTTCAAACAAAACCCTTGGAAAAGAACCGTTGCACAAAGAAAAACCAAGGGGGAAATTCAGACACTACCTAAACAAAATCTTTTGTCTTTTTCTTTCGACTTAATCCATCAAGAAACCTGTAGAATGACATCCATCGTTGGGAAAAATCAAAAATTTTAAAATTTTCAGTCAAATGAATTATAAAAACACATACACATAGACATTTATACATTCTATACATATATACATTCGAATGAATTACAAAAACACATATATACATAGACATATATACATTCTATACATATATACATCCCCACCCCACACTTTAAATTGTGTCATGTCCCTATGACACACAAATAAAATCAAGTGGTAAGGAAAACTGCCTTGAATATCTAGTCGGGGTTTGAGTCGAAGTTGGGCTCCATCCCTTGCGCCTGAACTAGCGCACTCATCCATGCAGATAGCTTCTTCTCGGCCTTCTTGGGGTACACCTTACACTTTTCTCTCTCACTCACTGCAATTTTCTCTTTGTCTCCCATTACTTTCCACACAACACCAACATCTAGCTTTTCCTCTTTTACCCCGTTTCTACATCCATCTCAAAAGTCATAGTCTCCTCGCCCACTCTAAGCATGCGTTTTATCTCATATATATCTAATATTGCTCTACCCGTTGCTAGGAATGGTCTTCCTAGGATGAGGGGGACCTTCTTGTTCTCTTCCATATTAACTGCTATTAAATCCACAGGAAATACAAACTTATCTACCCGAACTAATACATCTTCAACTATTCCCTCGGGTATTAGAGTCGTTTGGTCTACCATTTGCAACGCTATTGGTGAAGACCTTATCTCCCCAATCTCCTTCTCTAGTTTCCTGTAAATAGATAGAGGCAATAAATTAATTGAGGCACCAGAATCACATAGAGACTTATCAAAATTAGCAGTGCCTAAAGAGCAAGGTATGGTAAAACGCTCTGGATTTCCACACTTTTGTGGGAGTATGTTTTGCAATGTTGCACTGCAATGCTCTGTGAGGTTGACCACTGAGGTCTCTTCTATTTTCTTCTTCTTTGTCAGGACCTCCTTCAAGAACTTGACATAAGCCGACATTTGTGAGATCACTTCTGTGAATGGTAGGTTTACATGAACCTGTTTTAGCACATCTAGAAATCTCTCAAACTGCTTGTCCAGCTTTTATCTACTTAGATTTTGGGGAAAAGGCAGTGCAGGCATATGCTTGCTCGCCTCAGGTTCCTCCCTTCTCGAGTTTTCTTCCTTCTTCTTTTCGACACCACTTTTCAACTGCTCCTCGCTTTCTTTTTCATGTCTCATATCTTTGTGGATTGGGGTGAGATCTTTCAACACTTTCCCACTTCTCAAAGTTACAACATTCACTGTTTCCTTGGGATTTCTTTCTGTATCAGCCGGGAGTGTTCTTGGGGCTCTCTTAGACATTTAGAGTAGCTAAGTGCCCAACTTGTCTTTCCAGGCTTCAGAAAGATGTACCCAATTCTTTGATAGCTGTATCATGGGCATCAAGCCTCTCATCCATCTTGATAATGAAGGTCTTCATAAGATCTTCCATGCTGGGTTGATTCGACTATGGATATTGATACTGCTGCCTCTGCTAATTTTGAAAACCTGGAGCTCCTTGTTCCTGGAATCTGGGGTTGTTTTGTTGCCATGCATTTGCAGTACCCCCAGGTGAACTCCATGAAACATCAGGGTGCCTTTGACCCATTGCATTAAAATTATAGTTCCCTACAATATTCACTTCTTCAGTTGAAGATTGACACTGATGAGTAGTGTGTCCTTTTCCACATATATAACAAGCTGTATGGTGCACATTTTGCATCGAAGCTATAATTAGCTTTCATATTTCTTCAGCCATAACATCAAGCTTTACTTGCGCAGATGTAGTAGCATCAACTTGATGAACATCAATTGATTTTCTTCTTTCCACACTGTCAGAGGGCCACTGATTAGCATCTTCGGATAACTCATCAAGAATTGTAACTATATCCTCTAGAGTCTTCTTCATAAAGGGGCCTCCAACTGCATTGTTAAATAATCTATACGAGGTCGGTGTCAATCCATCCCAAAAATCCTGGAGTTGTATCCAGAGTTCAATTCCACTATGTTGACACCTTCTAACTATCTCCTTAAACCTCTCCCATTCTTCAAAAATAGTTTCATTCTCTTTCTGGCAGAAGTTATGGATTTTTCTTCTAAACTTGCCCGTCTTAGCTGAGGAGTAATATTTATCAAGAAATTTTCTGGTCATTTCTACCCATGTTGTAATTGATCCATTTGGCAAGCTTTGAAGCCATTGCTTTTCATCATCTTTAAGTAAAAAGGGGAATACCATTAAATAAACTGCATCTTGTGACACCCCATTGTATTGCAAGGTATTCATAATCTCCTCGAAGTCCATCAGATGCGTGTTTGGATCTTCGTTCATCTTCCCTATGAAAACACAACTGTTTTGAATGGTTTGAAGCAAACCTTGCTTCAACTCAAAATTATTGGCTGCAATTGGAGGTGGTCTAACACTTGACAATCCTTAATTGTAGATTGGTCTAGCATAGTCACCCAATGCTCTACCAAGCCTTGGTACCGCATTCTCGAACTGGTCTTTAATCAAGGGTCGATTTAGATTTGATATAAATAGTATTCTCGTAGTTTCTAGCTTGATTGCTATCCAGGAGGATCAACAATTGAGATTTATATTACTAATAATCTAAAATCTACAACTATTGACTAGTGACTATCAAAACAAGGAATAAGTAATTAAGGTTATCGATGGGAGAGTATAGGGTTTTAACGGAATAAAAGCAAGATAATTGTTCGGGATCTAACTCTAGATAATTCACTTCCAATGATCAAGTGAGTCTCTTGAATTCACTCTATTATTGGTTCAAACGTTTAGCAAAAACTCCTCTCTCAATTAAGTCTTAACCTCACAAGATGAACCAATTTAAACATTGTGAAGATATGCAAGAATGCGTAGTAGATCGATCTTTAGGAAAACCTCTTTCAATTATTTTTCTAACTAAGTTTAATCAATGATTCAACTAGCCTCTTTCAATTACTTAGAAGAATATATGAACTCAACCAACAATATAATGCAAAGATATCACAAGTTATGCCTCTTTCGATTAAAAGAACAAGTGAATATAGATGCAACAATTAAATCTTTTAAAAACGATTCAAATATATAAAAATAGAGTTATAATCCATAAACAATCATCAATACACCAAATCCATTAAAACCCAAAAGGATCTACTCCATAGACATGGAGAAGTTCTTCACAAATGTGACTAAAGTATAGGAAAACATAAATTCAATGCAAACCCGGATCTTGAGTGAGGAAGGAATGATGAAATCATTGTGCTTGTGTTCTTCCAACTCCTCCTTAGCCTCCTTGGCCTTCTTAGGTCGAAAACGTGTCAAAAGGTCTTCTAAAATTGTGTTTTGGTGTATTTAGGCTGCCCCCAATACAAACCCTGAACGAAACAACCCTTTTTTAGCGGAAATGAGAAGTCACTCTAACATTTTTGGGCTACCGCGCCGCATGCTGTGCCGCACCATGCGGCGTGCTTGTGGCAATTTCCAGAACATTTCACAAAATAATTTCTAGGCACTTTTTGCACTAGCGCATAGCATAGTGTGTCGCATTAGTGCAAATTTCTCAGAGTACGGATTGTTTTTCGATTTTGACATCCAGACTTAGTCCTCGACCCTCGAACACGATCCCGGCTTAATCCCTTGGGCCTTTAATCAGATTTCAAAGCTCGAAATCACTCAAATTAGCTCCATAAAATCTACATCGCTCAAAATCACTCCTACAAGGCATAAAACACACAATAAGGGCATAACACTGGGGATTAAAGCTCAAACTCAATTAAAGTGCAGTAAATTAAATTGAAATAAGCAACTAAAACATATAATTATAGCCTACCATAAACGAACCATAGATGCATCTATTATATTGGCGAGGCGAACAGCCCGCTCCCATAAAAGTGTGGTACATAATCTTGCCGAGGCGAACGACTCGATCCCATTAGAATAAGAAGCTTTAATGGATCCCTGACCCCACTCACAAATAAACGTGTGAGTTATGAATTTTAAGGAAAACCTTGCGATAAATACGCACAATGCAGGAGAAATTCATAAGAGAAGCACAAATTATTCCACAGATTATCAAGTAGCTCGTCACATCTCTACAATAGCGAGTCTATCACCCTATGCAAGCCTAGTCTCAAGTCATAACATGAAATAAAGGAATTTAAATGAGCAAAGATAACTCAAATAGTACAATTATGGCATGGCATGAACCTAAGTCTACCCGGACATAATCAGGAATTCTAGCATATGCACGGATACTCGTCACCTCATACGTGCGTAGCTCCCACAACATGTAGCACATAAGAATATAACACCTACGTGGTAATTTTTCCCTCACAAGGTTAGACAGGAGATTTACGTCACTCTAAAGTTCCATAACCGGCTCCAACGCCTCTCTAACACCTCAAACCAAATTCTCATCGATCCGAACTAGTCAAACAATTATAAAAAACCAATAAAAATATACTCCAACATCATAATTAATTTATTTATAATAATTCACAACTCCGCTAGAAAAGTCAATAAAGTCAACCCTCGGGCCCACGTGCCCGGATTCTGAAAATTATTGAAAATAAATATTACTCATAACTCATATGGTCTATATCCAGAAAATCATCCAATTTCGTCCATGAATCGACCCTCAAATCAAGGATTTACCATTTCTCAACTTTGGGGCTTAAAATCCCAATTTCTACAATCCAAATACGGATAAAAATAATAACCAACGAAAATAAAAATGGAGAAACATCAAAATAAAGGTTGTATATTTACCCCCTTGTTGAGACGAGAACAACGCCATGAAAATCACCTAAAACGGAGCTCTAGAACTCAAGATATGCCCAAAATACTAAAATTCTCGATTTAAAACATTGTCTAGATGATTTTTCTTCATTGCTTTCGTGGGAGACCTTCGCGTTCGCGAAGAGCAATTTTTCGCATTGACCGGTCAACACAGAAATATTTCTTTGCGTTCGCGGAACCTCTCTCGCATTCGCGAAGAACAAAGATTCGCACCAGAAACCATCAATTTTATCTGACACGAAAATGGGCATAACTCTCTCATACGACATCGGAATTCGACGATTCTTATTGCTATGGCTCCGTAATTATGATATTTAATCCAATCACATATCAAAGCTCATTTTCGCAATATATTTCCCTTTATGACCAAATAAACGACGCTGAAACATCAAATAAGAGCGTGACACCATCCAAACATATCTGAAACACACCTGAGGCCCCCGGGACCCCGTCCAATCACACAAAACAGTCCCAAAATATAACACGAACCTACCCGAGGCCTCAAATCACACCAAAAAATATCTAAACTATGAATCTATGATCGAAACCTTCTTTAAACTTGCAAACATTCAAACTTTGGCGAACGCATCCGGTTCATACGTAAATATTCCCGAATGATACCAAACTTTGCGTGCAAGTCACAAATCACGATACAAACTATTCCAATGCTCAAAAATTCAAACGAACATCCATAACATAAAAATCCACTTCAAGCCAAACTTATGAAATTCTAAAACCTTCAAAATACCAACTTTCCATAATAAGCGCCGAAATGCTCCCGGACCACCCGATATTCAACCGAAAAACACACCCAAGTCTGAAATCATCATACGAGCCTATTGGAACCTTCAAATCTTGATTTCGAGGCCGTTTACTCAAAAGTCAAACTTTAGTCAACTCTCCCAACTTAAAGCTTCTAAAATTAAAATTATCCATCCGAATCAACTCTAAACTTCCCGAAATTCGATTCCGACTATGCGTACAAGTCATAAAACTGAAGTGAATCCACTCAAGGCCTCAAACCATTGAGCGACGCGTTAGAGCTTAAAACGACATGTCTGGTCATTACATTCTCCCCCACTTAAACATACGTTCGTCCTCGAACGTGCCTAGGACTATCCGGAGTTGTCCACAATCACTATTTAACACCTCGTGCACCTTCCCGTGCCACCAAAACCCATGTGAGAACATTAGCTCGAGCCAAACTGAATATCCTCCTTATAACCTTAGCTAACAAGCCTTAGAATCAACATCCAGATATCTCCACAAGACCCGATTCTAACATACGAACACCGCATCAATCCCTACACACTGTACCAAAACCTGATCATACACCTATGCTGAAATCACACCATGCACCACATAAGTCGACTGCCCATAATAACATCCTCTGACATAATAGCTGAAATTCCGCAAATCTGATGCCCGCAATACACCTCATGACAAATATAAGCCCTGTTCTAACTCTCGCAATGCTGCCACGACGAAATAGATGCGTAGAAACTCATTACCACCTGCCAAATTAATAAATCATTGGGGTCTCTCCACCTGACAAGAATCATTACCTCATTCTGAATTGAATAACGATATTTTCTCTTTAATATACCCTACATAAATCCGATCGTACTGACCTAAGGTCTAATAACCTCGTCTCACCCAGTACAAGCTGCCCAGGCAATAAGCCACCTCACACACCGTCTAAAAACTCATACAACGCCAACAAGCTATAACTTACATATGACATATAAGGAAGAATGAACTCTGGAATATAACTACCCAGCCCGCGTAACAAATAAAACAACTGAAATGATGCTATGAACCTTTCTCAAGGAATGAGAAACAAAATACACAGAAATAAGTATAGGGAACCATACTTAACATCTCACTGTTACGGCATGCAACCCGATCCAAGCATGACATCGTTACGGCGTGCAAACCGATCCAAACATGATACCGTTGTGGCATGCAACCCGATCCAAACAATATACATGTGGTGGCGTTCCACCCAATCCACAAATAACAATAAATATGGAAGTGTCCATCAAGCCGTAATGCTTATTCCTAGAAAATACCCGAATGTCGACCACAAGCATGCCAAGTGCAAAAATATAACCCTGGGGAGACAGATAGAGCCAAACAACTAAGGTGCAATAAATGACATGCATCTCGAGAGCCATCCTGCTCATATAACACCACAAGCTACACGGGATCACAATACATGTGTGAATAATCCAGTCGTCTCATAACCCACATGGCACAATAGAGTATTACATGGAATAGCTGACGACGGAAATACATCCAATGCCCGAAGACTCCCCCACAAGCAATGCTATGCCAAACGAACACATCCGACCTGATGTAGAACACACATTCACATTAGACCCACCAACGGACCCCAAGCCAATTCCGATCATCCCATACTAGGCCAACAACCTTTCAAGGATCCACAATGGCCCTATTCATGAAATACACGAGCAGTCGTCCCAATCTGGAACAAACTCCCATAATTCACAACCAAAGGATTTGAGCGCCTTCCATACATAAACTCTCACATTAACGATAGTACCATAATCTCCATGCTTGGTTTCAATCTTTAACAATCAAGTGACTAATATGTCACACTTATACAATTTTCCCGTAGGATACGCTCCCATGACCTTCTGTACCATGTAGCAAAGTCTGGACCTCCTCACTACCAACCGTACTAATTCTGTAAAGCCAACCAAGAGTCCGCACATCAATACACAAAGCCTCTTACACAAGACACCGTTCTTAGGTGACACTAAAGAAAATGCCAGCTTACTTTAAACATCTGAATTCTTCCCTGCTCATCCGGGCTCGTGACATTCTTGTCAACATGAAACCGCAACCTTGATCCTCAACTTTCAATTCCCATGCCGCTCACTGCACCTATCGCGTCGCTATGCGAGAGTACAAGAATTCATCATTACCCATGAACTACAAGTAGAATAAACAATTCATTGGCTAGAATCCCTTTCACTCAACTCATTTCAGAAAAACCATTGCAACACGTAACTGAATTCCCATAACCTTACAAAATACAAACCTCGAGTCATGGTTTCTACCGTCATAACTCTTCGGGGATCCATTTATACGTAACAGGGCCATTAGAATCAAATACCTCTCAAATCAATTAAATTATGGTGGGTGTCAAGCCCTCACGTACAACCAACAACTAACTGTATAACTTAACGTGCCAAAGAAACTGATCATCACCACAATCATGCTGATTCATACCATTACCAACCGACCCAACTTCCTCCAATTTACTCTTAACATGACTTGGAAATAATAATAATAGCTCCATTCAAAAACATAACGAAACTCGATCAACAGTCATCTCGAGTGACCTAAATCACGAGATCTCATTATCTCAATACCTACTGCTAAAACTCGATCCTTAACCACACAACGGATCCAAAATCCTTAGACACCATGCTTACATCCTTAAACCCATTAGAACCACTAATGTGAGTCACCTACTCTGACCTGGTCCCGATTATAATAAAACTCCAACGCTTTGTTAGCACATGAACACTCCCAAAGAAGCAATCGGATAAACTCTTATCATTGCACATCACATCTACAAGAAGCATAAACTTTACGTATTCCCAAAACATGCACGTGAATTGATAAAGAAAAATATAGCACATATTCATCAAGTTCTTTGCTCGACTTACCCCTGATATTTTCTTTTCTTAGTCATAATTAATCCACCAATGCACCGATAACCAGAAACCGCACAAGCAAACAACCACGGGATCCAATCGTAAGCGGTGGGCTCCCCCACTTAGCTTTAAGCTACAATAACATAAATCTAGAGCCCACAAAGATTCCTCCTTCTTAATTACCATGATCTCGCACCATTAACCCGCCACATTTCTTGTAATCTCTTGTTAAACTTCTCATGAACATTCCAAATTATCAGCCACGATTTCATATTTGACCTTCTGCCGGGTAGTAAGTAGAACTCCTCGTAGAAACTTTATCAAAATCACGCAACCGCTAACTTGCTCATAGGAGATATCTTACCGATGGAATTCCATACCGATATCTTCCAACAACGCTGCACTGGGTATAACTACCACAAAATCAGTAAACACTCTTGTTCCCATGCTCACCCACCAGCTATAAAAGTCTGTTCATTCCCCACTGACATCATTTGAAAGTCCTATAATACATCTCCAAACTTGAAGTCACATCGTATCCCATAACAAAAATCAAGCTTTTACACCCCTCTTCATTCTAAGAAAACTCATTTCCGTCATATTCAACCTTCCCCAGCATAGTAGCCAACATCCCAAATAGAATCCCTGAACCTAGTCACTGTCCACCACGATTCCCAAATCGCTCTAAACATTTCTCAAGGCACGTGGCTATCCAACCACAGAATCCATATGGTACTTTGCCACTATCACTTTGGTTAAATCGTCTCCTCTAAGAAACTTCTCGACCTTTGATTTTCATACTTGACCTGCTAGCAATTCAACCACTGCGAGACACCTCCCACCATGTCCTTCCTCATCCTTCGCTGCCCAAATGCTGCCTCAAATCAAAATCCTTCTCTGTAGCACCTGAACTAATAAATTGCTACCAACTCTAAGCCTCCTCAAAGATCATATCCCTCGAGTCATCAACATTAGAAGCACTGATTCGACTCTGAAGCCAACATATACCGCCATATCTGATAACCGCTGCTTAGGCACCATTCTACAACACCCTACCCCAAAGGCAAATCAAATAAGGCCCTAACACCCATAGGCATTAATGTGTTCTAACAAGGATGATGACGCCACACCACAAATAAGAATTCCACCAAGCTTAGAAATATCAAGTTTCGTTACTCCATCAACCAGAGCCCGAACATCCATACTCCAATTGCCTTTCCTCCGCTAGAATTAAATGCCGAACCACTAAACCATGCACTGAAAAATCCTCCTTTCGAGTCATTCACTGCCTCAACACATGAACAAGCACCCTACCATTACACCTACACTATACAATAACAACGCATGGACATCATAATAATTTGTGCATAGCCCCGAAACCATACGAAAAACAAGTACTAGGATGAAATGACAGAACACCCTTCCGTAAAGGGATGATAATAGCCTGCCCGAATACGTAGGGAGAAACATCCTACACCATGACTGCAGTACCACTACAACTCCTCGGTGCCCAATTGGTAACAAGTACTCCACGACGCTTTTAATTGAGTAGGAATGAAATGAAGGCATAAGCTTTAGTGGAATCAAATCGCACGATGAGGAATCAAGAAGGGAAGTGTTCCTAACAACCCTATAGCCTTTCAAAGATAATTACATATGTTTCCGTACTAATCCGTAAGACTCTACTAGACTCACTCATGACTCGTGATACCCATGTGAACCTAGAACTCTAATACTAATCTATTGTAACGACCCGACTTGTCATTTTGAGAATTAACATTCCGTTTGGTGGCTTAAGGTCTCGAGCAGCTTTAAAATATGTATTATGATTTGTGAGGGTGGTCAAGTTTGGTTTTACGGATGATTCAGGATTTAATTAAAAGAACAATTCTTGTTTTGGAAGCTTAAGTTGAAATAATTGACTGGATATCGAATGATGTGAAAACGACCCCGAAATAGATTTTTAATGATTCTAATAACTCTGTATGATGATTTTGGACTTAGGAGTGTGTCAAAAAATATTTGTGGAAGTCCGTAGTGGAATTTGGCTTGAAATGGCAAAATTTGAATTTTTGGGAAGTTTGAACGGGGAGTTGACTTTTTGATATCAGGGTCGGAATCCAGTTCTGAAAATTTTCATAGCTTCGTTACGTCATTTATGAATTGTGTGCAAAATTTAAGGTCAATCGGACGTGATTTGATAGGTTTCGGTATTTAATGTAGAAGTTAGAATTTTTTTAGTTTCATTAAGCTTGAATTGCGATATGATTCGTGGTTCTAGCATTGTTTGATGTAATTTGAAGTTTTGAATAAGTTCGTATGATGTTTTAGAATTTGTTGGTATGAATTGATGGGTCCCGAGGGACTTGGTTGAATTTTTGGATCATTGGTTGAGAGACAAGTAAAGTTAACAAATTTGGGAGTTTGACCATGGTCAATATCAGGTCAAGATGACCTCTTTTCAGTGTTGTGAGTGCGTGAACAGGTTCGTAGCATGTTTTATGATTGAAATTCATATATAGTTTGTGTTCGGGAGTATTCGGATGCATTTCAGGGTGCTTTCGGATCATTTCGGAGAAGTTTGAGTTTGCTGGTTTCTGGTGAGGTACTGTTCATTCGCAATTGCAAACCATTTATCGCAATTCCGAAAACACTGTTCATTCGCAATTGCAAACCATTTATCGCAATTGTGAAAACATTGTTCATTCGCAATTGCAAACCATTTATCGCAATTTGTAAAAACACTCTTCATTCGCAATTGCGAACCATTTATCACAATTACGAAAACACTGTCAATGAAAGGTACTGTTCATTCGCAAATGCGAAGTTTTTGTCCGCAAATGCGAACCTGGATAAAATGTTTAAGATCTGAAAATGGAACTTCGTCCCATTTTTTATTTTTGACAAATTGGAGCTCGTGATAGGCGATTTATGGAGGATTTTCAAGGAAAACCACACGGTAAGTATTCTTAACTCAATTTTGGTTAAAATACCTGAATCCATTGCTGGTTTTATCCCAAAATCACTGAATTAGTTGAAAATGGTAGAAATTTTCATAGATTTTAACTGAAGTATTGGAGGTCGAGTTGATGTCGGAATTTGACAAATTTTGTATGGTTGAACTCATGGTTGGACGAGCGTTCATATTTCGTAACTTTTGTCGGGTTCCGAGATATGGACACCACTGTCTTTTTTGGGTAAATTTTTGGATTTTTATGGAAAAATTATATTTTCATATGGAATAATTTCTATAATGTTTATGGGCTGAAACGAATTAATTGTGACTAGATACGAGGCTTTCGGAGACCAAATCTTGAGGCAATGGCATATCAGAGTGAGAATTACACTGTTCTAGGTAAGTAACACTTCTAAACTTGGTTCTGAGGGTATGAATCCCCGAATTGGTGTTATATAAATTGTTTGGAGGTGACGGACACGATAATTGACAAGCGTGTGGACGTTCACCATATAAATTATGATTTGAATAAATCCTGTGAAGTTGTAAAATTAAAGAATCATGTTATTATCTGAACGTATTCTATGTGTTAGAGAAATTGAGATGAGACTCTTATTAAAGATCATGTTTAGGCTACGTGCCGATATTTTTAGACCCATGGGGTCGTGTTGCTGTTGAATTAATTGTTTTAAAAATGTACATTTCACACTCAGTCATATTCATCCATTATGAGGATATTTATGGGATCAGGGATGCTTGCCTGCAGTAGGCCATATCGGCTTTATATATAATATTATTATTTTGGGATCGGGCTGCACGCCGCAATAGGCTTTATAGGCTCTATTATTATGGGATCGGGCTGCACGCCGCAGGAAGCCTTATAGGCTTTATTATTATATGGATCGGGGCTTCCCGCCTACAGCAGGACTTATAGGCTTTATTATTGTATGAATCGGGGCTGCCCACCTGCAGCAGGCCTTATAGGCTTATTTATTATACGGATCGGGACTGCTCGCCTACAATCAGCCATATCGGCTTTATATTACGCTTGGGCTGAAGGAGCATCTCCGGAGTCTGTACACACCCCCAGTGAGCGTAGATGATTATATATATTTGGGATGGATTTTCCCAGGGCATGGACTTGCCTTATTTATATTGTGATGAATTTACCTGGACATGGATCTTGTTCGTATCATTTACATTTGGAAATAAATTTCCTAGGGCTGGATTGGCCTTATACGGTACTGAGAGACTAACTATTAGTTGATGTGAGTGTGTGTGTGTATATATATATATATGGTATGGAATATCCCTGGGCCGGATTGGCCATAAACAGTACCAAGTGACCGAATGATTTGTGACTAGTATTACATGAGATCTTTCCACTAAGATGTCATATTCCTCATATCATGCAGTATTGATCTATTTCACTTGTACTGAGTTTAACTGTTGAACTTGAAAGCATGCCTACATTTATGTACCATTATTTATACTGGATTGTACCTGCGGAGTTTATCATTACTTTTATCCCAGAGGTTAGTCTTGTTACTTTTTGAGTTGGTTGTACTCATACTACACTCTACACCACGTGTGCAGATCCATGTGCTTTCGGACACGGTGACTGTTAGATTTCAGAGTACTATCAATTGGAGACTATCAAGGTAGCTGCTTGGCATCCGCTGACCTTGTCTCTCTTTGCTTCAGTTATTGTACTGTTCTATACTTTCAGACATTGATTTTTATCAGTCAGACATTGTATTCATATTAGATGCTCATTTACTCAGTGACACCGTGTTTTGGGAGTGTTATATTTGTATTTGTGAGATTTCTTCCGCTAAATATAATTATTATGTTTTCAAATTTTTAAAGATATGGTGGTTTATTGAGATTGTCGGCTTGCCTAGTATTGAGATAGGTTCCATCACGACAGGTGAGATTTTGGGTCGTGACAAGTTGGTATCAGAGCCTAGGTTACGCATGTCTCACGAGTCATGAGCAAGTGTCTAGTAGAGTCTTGCGGATCGGTATGATGACGTCCATACTTATCTTCGAGAGGCTACAAGGCATTTGGGATAATTTCCCATCTTTCTTTCCTTATCATGCGAAATTGATTCAGCTTGAAATATAACTCTTTGAATTCCTTCCACGCATTCGTATGCGCACATGAGCACTCAATATCAGTTGTGCATCGCCGACTTATAATTACATGAATGAGGTTCGAGATGAGTATTCCGTGTTTTGATGATGGGCCAGTCTAGAGGACTTGAGGCCAGGTTTAGACCGCAACTTAGGCTCGGTAGCTTCAGTTGTAACTTGTACATTTGGACTCATATGTCCAGTGATGTCCCTACGAGTGAAATTTGTGGCTCGATGAGCGGTAAGAATGACTTTGTGATGAGTATGATGTGATTGCGGGATGTGATATGACGATTTGAATGTGATGAGAAGTGTTTTCTTGAAATGTAAAGGAAGGGCCATTGGGTGATTGATTTTCATTTTGATGTGACGTACAGTCTTAAGTATGAATGTTTTGGGGTATGATTCGTGGTTCTAGCATTGTTTGATGTAATTTGAAGTTTTGACTAAGTTTGTATGATATTTTAGGACTTGTTGGTATGAATTGATGGGTACCGAGGACTTGGTTGAATTTTTGGATCATTGGTTGAAAGACTAGTAAAGTTAAGAAATTTGGGTTTTTGACCATGGTCAATATCAGGTCATGACGACTTCTTTTCAATGTTTTGAGTGCCCGAGCAGGTCCGTAGCATGTTTTATGATTGAAATTCATCTATGGTTTGTGTCCGGGAGTATCCGGATGAGTTTCAGGGTGGTTTCAGATCATTTCGAAGAAGTTTGAGTTTGCTGGTGAGGTACTGTTCATTCGCAATTGCGAAAACACTGTTCATGGGAGGTACTGTTCATTCGCAAATGCAATGTTTTTGTACGCAAATGCGAACCTGGACAGAATGTTTAAGATCAGAAAATAGGACTCCATTTTGGATGAATTGGATCTCGGGAAGAGGCGATTTATGGGATAAGTTCAAGAAAAACCACAGGGTAAGTGTTCTTAACTCAATTTTGGTTAAAATACCTGAATCCATTGATGTTTTTATCCCGAAATTAGTGAATTTGATTGAAAATGGTAGAAATTTTCATAGACTTTAACTGAGGATTTGGAGGTCGAGTTGATATCGGAATTTGGTAAAGTTTGTATGGTTGGACTCGTGGTTGGACGAGCGTTCATATTCGTAACTTTTGTCAAGTTCCGAGATGTGGGTTCCACTGTCGATTTTGGGTGAAATTTCAGATTTTTGTGGATATATTGTATTTTCATATGGAATAATTCCTATAATTTTTATGGGCTGAAACGAATTAATTGTGACTAGATACGAGGCTTTCAGAGACCAATTCTTGAGGCAAGGGCATATCGNTTCGGATTTAATTGGAAAATTAGTATTTTCTTATTGAATTAATTCCAATAAATCGTATTGGCTGAAACAAATTAATTGTGACTGGATACGAGGCTTTCGGAGACCAATGATTGACCTAAGGGCATAGCGGAGTGAGAATTACACTGTTCGAGGTAAGTAACACTTCTAAACTTGGTTCTGAGGGTATGAATCCCCGAATTGGTGTTATATAAATTGTTTGGAGGTGGCGTACACGATAATTGACAAGCGTGTGGACGTTCACCATATAAATTATGATTTGAATAAATCCTGTGAAGTTGTAAAATTAAAGAATCATGTTATTATCTGAACGTATTCTATGTGTTAGAGAAATTGAGATGAGGCTCTTATTAAAGATCATGTTTAGGCTACGTGCCGATATTTTGGGACCCATGGGGGTCGTGTTGCTGTTGAATTAATTATTTTAAAAATGTACACTTCACACTCAGTCATATTCATCCACTGTGAGGATATTTATGGGATCGGGGATGCTTGCCTGCAGTAGGCCATATCGGCTTTATATATATTATTATTATTATGGGATCGCACTGCACGCCGGAGCAGGCCTTATAGGCTTTATTCTTCTGGATCGGGGCTACACGCCGCAGCAGGCCTTATAGGCTTTATTATTATATGGATCAGGGTTGTCCGCTTGCAGTATGCCTTATAGGGTTATTTATTATACGGATCTGGACTGCCTGCCTGCAGTAGGCCATATCAGCTTTATATTACGCTCGGGCTGAAGGAGCCCCTCCGGAGTCTGTACACACCCTCAGTG
>AWOL01S0058016.1:2081-38729 GCA_000715115.1 Nicotiana otophora | reverse complement strand
CAAGTGTCTAGTAGAGTCTTGCGGATCGGTATGATGACGTCCATACTTATCTTCGAGAGGCTACAAGGCATTTGGGATAATTTCCCATCTTTCTTTCCTTATCATGCGAAATTGATTCAGCTTGAAATATAACTCTTTGAATTCCTTCCACGCATTCGTATGCGCACATGAGCACTCAATATCAGTTGTGCATCGCCGACTTATAATTACATGAATGAGGTTCGAGATGAGTATTCCGTGTTTTGATGATGGGCCAGTCTAGAGGACTTGAGGCCAGGTTTAGACCGCAACTTAGGCTCGGTAGCTTCAGTTGTAACTTGTACATTTGGACTCATATGTCCAGTGATGTCCCTACGAGTGAAATTTGTGGCTCGATGAGCGGTAAGAATGACTTTGTGATGAGTATGATGTGATTGCGGGATGTGATATGACGATTTGAATGTGATGAGAAGTGTTTTCTTGAAATGTAAAGGAAGGGCCATTGGGTGATTGATTTTCATTTTGATGTGACGTACAGTCTTAAGTATGAATGTTTTGGGGTATGATTCGTGGTTCTAGCATTGTTTGATGTAATTTGAAGTTTTGACTAAGTTTGTATGATATTTTAGGACTTGTTGGTATGAATTGATGGGTACCGAGGACTTGGTTGAATTTTTGGATCATTGGTTGAAAGACTAGTAAAGTTAAGAAATTTGGGTTTTTGACCATGGTCAATATCAGGTCATGACGACTTCTTTTCAATGTTTTGAGTGCCCGAGCAGGTCCGTAGCATGTTTTATGATTGAAATTCATCTATGGTTTGTGTCCGGGAGTATCCGGATGAGTTTCAGGGTGGTTTCAGATCATTTCGAAGAAGTTTGAGTTTGCTGGTGAGGTACTGTTCATTCGCAATTGCGAAAACACTGTTCATGGGAGGTACTGTTCATTCGCAAATGCAATGTTTTTGTACGCAAATGCGAACCTGGACAGAATGTTTAAGATCAGAAAATAGGACTCCATTTTGGATGAATTGGATCTCGGGAAGAGGCGATTTATGGGATAAGTTCAAGAAAAACCACAGGGTAAGTGTTCTTAACTCAATTTTGGTTAAAATACCTGAATCCATTGATGTTTTTATCCCGAAATTAGTGAATTTGATTGAAAATGGTAGAAATTTTCATAGACTTTAACTGAGGATTTGGAGGTCGAGTTGATATCGGAATTTGGTAAAGTTTGTATGGTTGGACTCGTGGTTGGACGAGCGTTCATATTCGTAACTTTTGTCAAGTTCCGAGATGTGGGTTCCACTGTCGATTTTGGGTGAAATTTCAGATTTTTGTGGATATATTGTATTTTCATATGGAATAATTCCTATAATTTTTATGGGCTGAAACGAATTAATTGTGACTAGATACGAGGCTTTCAGAGACCAATTCTTGAGGCAAGGGCATATCGGAGTGAGAATTACACTGTTCGAGGTAAGTAACACTTCTAAACTTGGTTCTGAGGGTATGAATCCCCGAATTGGTGTTATATAAATTGTTTGGAGGTGGCGTACACGATAATTGACAAGCGTGTGGACGTTCACCATATAAATTATGATTTGAATAAATCCTGTGAAGTTGTAAAATTAAAGAATCATGTTATTATCTGAACGTATTCTATGTGTTAGAGAAATTGAGATGAGGCTCTTATTAAAGATCATGTTTAGGCTACGTGCCGATATTTTGGGACCCATGGGGGTCGTGTTGCTGTTGAATTAATTATTTTAAAAATGTACACTTCACACTCAGTCATATTCATCCACTGTGAGGATATTTATGGGATCGGGGATGCTTGCCTGCAGTAGGCCATATCGGCTTTATATATATTATTATTATTATGGGATCGCACTGCACGCCGGAGCAGGCCTTATAGGCTTTATTCTTCTGGATCGGGGCTACACGCCGCAGCAGGCCTTATAGGCTTTATTATTATATGGATCAGGGTTGTCCGCTTGCAGTATGCCTTATAGGGTTATTTATTATACGGATCTGGACTGCCTGCCTGCAGTAGGCCATATCAGCTTTATATTACGCTCGGGCTGAAGGAGCCCCTCCGGAGTCTGTACACACCCTCAGTGAGCGTAGATGATTGTATATATTCGGGATGAATTTTTCTAGGGCATGGACTTGCCTTACTTATTTATAATGTGATGAATTTACCTAGACATGGATCTTGTCCGTATCATTTACATTTTGGGATAAATTTCCTAGGGTTGGATTAGCCTTATACGGTACTGAGAGACTGACTATTNAAACTCAAGCTCTCAATTAGCAGTTACCTCCGCAACCAGAGTATATATAAAATGGACCTCAACAGATAGGTCGTCACAACTCAAATCAGGAAAAAAACACTTACATATACTGATTTCTTATCAAATATTACCACACAACACTGCCAAGGCGAACGGCCTGATCCATATATATATATACGAGGTACAATCGTCCTCTGAACGGTAAACTCAAGCTCTCAATTAGCAGTTACCTCCGCAACCAGAGTATATATAAAATGGACCTCAACAGATAGGTCGTCACAACTCAAATCAGGAAAAAAACACTTACATATACTGATTTCTTATCAAATATTACCACACAACACTGCCAAGGCGAACGGCCTGATCCATATATATATATACGAGGTACAATCGTCCTCTGAACGGTAAACTCAAGCTCTCAATTAGCAGTTACCTCCGCAACCAGAGTATATATAAAATGGACCTCAACAGATAGGTCGTCACAACTCAAATCAGGAAAAAAACACTTACATATACTGATTTCTTATCAAATATTACCACACAACACTGCCAAGGCGAACGGCCTGATCCATATATATATATACGAGGTACAATCGTCCTCTGAACGGTAAACTCAAGCTCTCAATTAGCAGTTACCTCCGCAACCAGAGTATATATAAAATGGACCTCAACAGATAGGTCGTCACAACTCAAATCAGGAAAAAAACACTTACATATACTGATTTCTTATCAAATATTACCACACAACACTGCCAAGGCGAACGGCCTGATCCATATATATATATACGAGGTACAATCGTCCTCTGAACGGTAAACTCAAGCTCTCAATTAGCAGTTACCTCCGCAACCAGAGTATATATAAAATGGACCTCAACAGATAGGTCGTCACAACTCAAATCAGGAAAAAAACACTTACATATACTGATTTCTTATCAAATATTACCACACAACACTGCCAAGGCGAACGGCCTGATCCATATATATATATACGAGGTACAATCGTCCTCTGAACGGTAAACTCAAGCTCTCAATTAGCAGTTACCTCCGCAACCAGAGTATATATAAAATGGACCTCAACAGATAGGTCGTCACAACTCAAATCAGGAAAAAAACACTTACATATACTGATTTCTTATCAAATATTACCACACAACACTGCCAAGGCGAACGGCCTGATCCATATATATATATACGAGGTACAATCGTCCTCTGAACGGTAAACTCAAGCTCTCAATTAGCAGTTACCTCCGCAACCAGAGTATATATAAAATGGACCTCAACAGATAGGTCGTCACAACTCAAATCAGGAAAAAAACACTTACATATACTGATTTCTTATCAAATATTACCACACAACACTGCCAAGGCGAACGGCCTGATCCATATATATATATACGAGGTACAATCGTCCTCTGAACGGTAAACTCAAGCTCTCAATTAGCAGTTACCTC
The DNA here is from genome assembly GCA_000715115.1 of Nicotiana otophora. NCBI lineage: Eukaryota > Viridiplantae > Streptophyta > Magnoliopsida > Solanales > Solanaceae > Nicotiana > Nicotiana otophora. The sequence goes on along the minus strand of AWOL01S0058016.1, from coordinate 35,003 downwards.
CGCAACCAGAGTATATATAAAATGGACCTCAACAGATAGGTCGTCACAACTCAAATCAGGAAAAAAACACTTACATATACTGATTTCTTATCAAATATTACCACACAACACTGCCAAGGCGAACGGCCTGATCCATATATATATATACGAGGTACAATCGTCCTCTGAACGGTAAACTCAAGCTCTCAATTAGCAGTTACCTCCGCAACCAGAGTATATATAAAATGGACCTCAACAGATAGGTCGTCACAACTCAAATCAGGAAAAAAACACTTACATATACTGATTTCTTATCAAATATTACCACACAACACTGCCAAGGCGAACGGCCTGATCCATATATATATATACGAGGTACAATCGTCCTCTGAACGGTAAACTCAAGCTCTCAATTAGCAGTTACCTCCGCAACCAGAGTATATATAAAATGGACCTCAACAGATAGGTCGTCACAACTCAAATCAGGAAAAAAACACTTACATATACTGATTTCTTATCAAATATTACCACACAACACTGCCAAGGCGAACGGCCTGATCCATATATATATATACGAGGTACAATCGTCCTCTGAACGGTAAACTCAAGCTCTCAATTAGCATTTACCTCCTCAACCGGAGTATATATAAAATGGACCTCAACAGATAGGTCGTCACAACTCAAATAAGGAAAAAAACACTTAAATATGCTGATTTCTTATCAAATATTACCACACAACACTGCCAAGGCGAACGGCCTGATCCATAAGAGTGTTTTGTAAAAATGCCGTGGCAAACGACCCGATACTATCATAATGTGTGCACTGCCGAAGGTCGAACGACACGAACCATAGATGCATCTATTATACTGCCGAGGCGAAGGGCCCACTCCCACAAGAGTGTGGTACATAATTCTGCTGAGGCGAACTGCCCGATCCTATTAGAATAAGAAGCTTTAACGGATCCCTGACCCCACTCACAAATAAACGTGTGAGTTATGAATTTTAAGGTAAACCTTGCGATGAATACGCACAATGCAGGAGAAATTCATAAGGTAAGCACAAATTATTCCATAGATTATCAAGTAGCTCGTCACATCTCTACAATAGCGAGTCTATCACCATATGCAAGTCTAGTCTCAAGTCGTAACGCGAAATAAAGGAATTTAAACGAGCAAAGATAACTCAAATACTACAATTATAGCATGGCGTGAACCCAAGTCTATCCGGACATAATCAGAAATTCTAGCATACGCACGGACACTCGTCACCTCAGACGTGCGTAACTCCCACAACATGTAGCACATAAGAATATAATACCTACGGGGTAATTTCCCCCTCACAAGGTTAGACACGAGACTTACATCGCTCCGAAGTTTCATAACCGGCTCTAACGCCTCTCTAACACCTTAAACCAAATGCCCATCTATCCAAACTAGTCAAACAATTATGAAAAACGAATAAAAATATACTCCAACATCATAATTAATTTATTTATAATAATTCCCAACTCCGCTCGAAAAGTCAATAAAGTCAACCTTCCGACCCACGTGCCCAGATTCCGAAAATTATTAAAAATAAATATTACCCATAACTCATATGGTCTATAACCAGAACATCATCCAATTTCATCCATGAATCGACCGTCAAATCAAGGATTTACCATTTCTCAACTTTGGGGCTCAAAATCCTAATTTCCATAATCCAAACACGGATAAAAATATTAAACAATGGAAATAATAATGTATAAACATCAAAATAAAGGTTAGATATTTACCCCCTTGTTGAGACTAGAATAACGCCGCGAAAAGCACCTCAAATGGAGCTCTAGAACTCAAGATATGACCAAAATACTAAAATTCTCGGTTTAAAACACTCTCCAGATGATTTTTCTTCATTGCGTTTGCGGGAGACCTTCGCGTCCGCGAATAGAAATTTTTTGCGTTGACCAGTCAACCCAAAAATTCTTTTTCGCGTTCGCGAAGAACAAAGCTTCACACTAGAAGCCAGCAATTTTGTCCGACACTGAAATGGGCATAAATCTCTCATACGACATCGGAATTCGACGATTCTTGTTGCTATGGTTCTGTAATTACAATACGTATATAATGGTTAAATCTAATCACAAATAAAAGGTAGTTTTATTAATATAGTGCCATTTATGTCCTAAGAAACGACGCCGAAACATCAAATAAGAGCGCGACTCTATCCAAACACACCCGAGGCTCCCGGGACCCCGTCCAATCACACAAACCAGTCCCAAAACATAACACGAACCTACTCTAGGCCTCAAATCACACCAAACAACATCAAAACCATGAATCGACGATCGAAACCTTCTCTAAACTTTCAAACATTCAAACATCGACGAACGCATCCGGTTCATACTTAAACATTTCGGAATGACGCCAAACTTTGCGTGCAAGTCACAAATCACGATACGAACCTATTCCAATGCTCAAAACCTCAAATGGATATCGATAACACCAAAATCCACTTCCAACTAAACTTATGAAATTTTAATACCTTCAAAATGCCAACTTTCCATAATAAGCGCCGAAATGCTCCCAGACCACCCGATACTCAACCCCAACACACACCCAAGTCTGAAATCATCATACGAACCTATTGGAACCTTCAAATCCCAATTCCGAGTTTACTCAAAAGTCAAATCTTAGTCAATTGTCCCAATTTAAAGCTTCCGAAATTAGAATTTTCCATCCGAATCAACTCTGAACTTCCCGAAATTTGATTCCGACTATGCGTACAAGTCATAAAACATGAAGTGAAGCCACTCAAGGCCTCAAACCGCTGAGCGACGCGTTATAGCTAAAAACCGGCCGGGTTGTTACAAATACAACATCTATCAAGAATGTAAATAAGACATGATAAAATAAATAGTATGATGGAGGCTCTATGGACTATGATGCATAGCCTAGAATGCAGCTCACATGAAGTCTCCTCAACAGCTGCGCCTACGCGCTAAGATGATCATCAAATGAACCTGTCAGATCCTGCACATTTAGTGCAGAAGTGCAACATGAGTACGTAAATCAACGCGTACCCAGTAAGCATCTAGCCTAACCCCGGAGAAGTAGTGATGAGGGATCGACATCGACATCGACACTTACTAGTGGTCCAATAAATCAATTTGATAAATCATAAATAGATAAGAGTACAATAATAGTAGTGAGGTAAATCTGTAACTAGCACAATCTTCCAAAATTTCTTTTAACAATATCAATTTCTCAATCTCGTATTCTATCTCGACAACTCGGAAATATTAAGTGCCAATAAAAACTGATAAAAACTTCCATATAAAATGCAAGGCATCGGTTGAAGGAAATCCTTGCGAATATTTGGATTGCTAGCGATATAACGCACAATTATGCCGAGATCGTACAACCAGATCTCAGAAGGAATATGATACTACCAAGACGATCGGCCAGATCCCATCATAACGTGTACACTGTCGAGGGTCGAGCGGCACGAACCATAGATGCATCTATTATACTGCCGAGGCGAACGGCCTGCTCCCATGAGAGTGTGGTACATAATATTGCCGAGGCGTTCAGCCCGCTCCACAAGAAAGGAAAGGAATTAGATGGTAAAGTCAGTAGAATGAATCCAAATATTCCAAATTAGATGGTAAAGTCCTAAGTCTACCCGAACATAAACATGCTTTAGCTACGTACAGACTCTCATCACTACGTGCGTACGTAGCACCCACAACTAATAGCACATAACAATTACATCAACTAGGAGGTACTTTTCCCCTCACAAAGTTAGACAGAAGACTTACCTCGCTCCGAAGTTCCATAACCAGCTCCAATGCCTCTCAAATTATTCAACTCAAAGCCAAACGACCCGAAACTAGTCAATCAATGTGCAAATCAATCAAAATATACTCAAATGCTTACAATTAATCATATTATAAAAATTCCCAACTCCACTCGAAAACTCAATAAAGTCAACCCTCGGGCCCACGTGCCAAGATTCCGAAAATTTTTGAAGATAAACTTTACTCATGACGCCACGAACTCAAATATATGAATTATTTCAAATTCCATGTCTAACTTTGTGGTCAAAATTCAAAAATACTAATTTCTAGGTTTTATACCAAAATCCTAAATTTCTACTAATTTTCATGTTTAAATCCTTATAGAATCCAAGTATTTAACTTATAATAGGTGGGAATAACTCACCTCACAATAGATGATCAAATTCTCCCCTCCTATAACTCCAAAAATCGCCCAACCAAATGAAAATGTGAGAGAAATGGGCTAAGTCTCCGATTAAAAACACCCTACTGCCCAGTGACTTTCGCACCTGCGGACGAATTTGTCGCACCTGCGATCTCGCTTTTGCGAGGAAAAGTTCGCTTCTCCGAAGTACACTGCCCAACTGCTCTAGCGTACCTGCGGCAGAATGTCCGTTTCTGCGTAAACGCAGATGCGAGCCACCATTGCGCTTCTTCGCTCCTTCAACCCAAGGCCCTTTCCCGCTTATGTGACCAACAGCCCGCACCTGCATGCTCGAAGGTGCAGAAATTCCCTAGCACCTGCACAACCACAGCCTTTTACCCTGCACCGCTTCTGCGAACCCTTCTCCTCATCTGTGACTTCGCAGGTGCGGAATTTCCCTTGCACCTATGCCCCTAGACCTTCTTCATGAAAATAGCATCTGCGAAGATGCCCTGCGCACCTGCGTGACTGCACCTGTGGCCACTCCTTCCTCAGATGCGATTACACCAGTCTTCAGCAGCAACAACATCTCCTCGAATCCGAATTCCAATCTGTTTTCAATCCGTTTCAAACTCGAGGCCTCCAGGATCCCATCCAAATGTACCAACACATCCCAAAACGCGATACGGACTTAGTCGAAGCCTCAAATCATGTCAAACAACATCAAAATTATGAATCGGCGGCGCAAAACCTTTCTTCTAACTTTCCAACCTTCAAACTTGGTCTAACACATCCGAATTACACTTAAACATTCCGGAATGATGCCAAAATTTATGCACAAGTCACAAATCACGATACGAACCTATTCCAAGGCTTGGAACTCCAAACGGATATCGATAATATCAAAATCCACTTCAAACCAAACTTATGAAATCCTAGAACTTCCAAAATGCCTACATTCCATAATAGGCGCCGAAATGCTTTCAGACCACCCGATACTCAACCCGAACATACGCCCAAGTCCGAAATTATCATACAAACATATTGGAACCTTCAGATCTCCATTCCGAGGTCGTTTACTCAAAAGTCAAAACTTAGTCAACCCTTCCAACTTAAAGCTTCCGAATTTAGAATTTTCTTTTCAAATCAACTCCGAACTTTCTGAAATTCAATTCAGACCACACGTACAAGTCATAATACCCGAAGTGGAGGTACTTAAGGCCTCAAACTGCAGATCGATGCGCTAGAGCTCAAAACGAACGGTCGGGTCATTACACTAATAAAATGAAATAAATGTCTAACACGTTTGATTGGTTAATTTGATTTGTTTGAGAACTAAATATATCGTAATGTCTTCTTAATGGTTAATTGGATAAAGTTAAGTTGTAGTCCTGAAGAAATATGTGATTAAACTTTGTGCAATTCATTATATCAAAACTTATACTATTACATGAGATTTTTACCCACTTGATTTTATCATTTTAATTAAAAAATATTTTTAGTTTTAATAGAAATATAATTATTAATCAAACTCCAAACCTCAAACCCCAAAATCATATAACCTTATACATTGTTTAATTACATATGATAGTGTTTATATTTTATTATCCAAATAAAGTTAATTGTTAGTTTCAGTTAAATATATAATTACATTTCAAGTATTTCGATAGTATAGAACTTGTATTGATAGAAAGAATCAAACGATCTAATAAGACGAGATCCCTAATATGATAGTGGATATATCTTATTATCTGTTAAATTAGTCCAATAATGTCAATAGTTAGTTCCAATTAAATATATAGTTACATTTCAAGTATTTCGAAAGTTCAACACTTGTATTCATAGGTAGAATCAAACGATCTGACGAAAATCCCTAATATAATAGTGTATATATATCTTGTTATCAGTCAGATAAAGTCAATTGATATTTTCAATCAAAAACATATAATTAGATTTCAAGTATTTCGATAGTTCATAACTTGTACTAATAGGAAGAATCAAAAAATCTAACAAGAAGAGTCCTACTCTAGTTNAAGTATTTCAAAAGTTCAGCACTTGTATTCATAGGTAGAATCAATGATCTGATGAAAATCTCTAATATAATAGTGTATATATCTTGTTATCGGTCAAACTAGACAGATAAAGTCAATTGATATTTCCAATCAAAAATATATAATTAGATTTCAAGTATTTTGATAGTTCATAACTTGTACTAATAGGAAGAATCAAACAATCTAACAAGAAGAGTTTCCTACTCTAGTCGATTAATGTGATTTGTCGGAAAGCTATATAACCTTAACCATTAATAATTAATTATATTTCAAGTATTTCGATAGCTCAATATTAATTGGTGGTCCTAATCAAATATACTATAAGAATACAAATAATTCCAATTTACTTTAACTAATATAAATTAAGTGTTCTTAAATGCTCTAATTCTTGATTTAGTTGCTAAAATTCGCGATTATTCTTCTTTGTCATTTTTCTAAATTATTTTAGTTCATTCTTAAATCATGTGATTTATAATTAACTTTAAAATATGTGTCACAACATAACATATAATGGTGAACAAAAGGATAAATTTTATTATGTACAATTTATAAATTTTCCTAGGCTTCGCGCGATCATAATTTGTCAAAAATTAACGTGCTAATAATTAATTCAGAAATTATCCCTCTTTTCTATGAGAAAAAACATTTATAAATAGTATAATTAGGTTAATTAATAAAATTTGTTTATTTAGAGTATATAATTATTTGTAATATATATATATATATATATATATATGAAGTTTGCTCAAATGAAAAATGTATGCCTTTAAAGCATAAAAAAAGAAAATTTAGTTTACAATTAAATAATTATTTATTATTTTGATTAAAAATCTAATTATTTTTGGTAATCTTAAAACTCTAATTTTTATAAACTTAAAACTCTTGAACATAGAACATGTAATGTTTATCTCATAAACCAACGTGGCAGAATATTAACAAAGATATCAATTAACAAAGTGGTCAATTCCTAATTAGTCTTTAAGTCTTCTTCTTCATCTGTTCTTCTCTACAACCGCCTCTTCTTCTTTCCTTCTCTGAATCTTCTTCCCCAACAAAACCTTTTTCATGTCTTTATGTTTTTCCAGTACAACACGACCCAATCGAGCAGGCAAGCCCACAATTAAAAATATTTCCAACACTTTTAACAGAAAACGAATTAAAGCAGTTTAAACAATAAAATTTTTATAAACGGGATAAAAACCCAAAATACAACGCGAAAGTTCCCAACCACCGGAGTGACACAGAGTACATGAGTATCTATACATCATAAGTCTAGAAAATACATGATAATCTGAAACTAAATACAATAAGTAGAAAGATAGGAAAGGAGAAACAAGGTCTGCGAAACGCCAAGCAGCTACCTCGATAGTCTCCGAGAATCCGAACTCCACAACTCAGCAAGCGTCGTGACCGGAAGCACCTGGGTCTGCACACAAGGGGTAGGGTGTAGCGTGAGTACAACCAACTCAGTAAGTAACCAGACTAAATAAAGAACTGAAAGTAGTGACAAACTTCACAGTTATAGTTCAATTACTATGATTTCAATATAGGAAAGTAGGCATGCTCTCAAGTTCGATAAATTAGGTCAAACCGTTACTCCATGACAAGTTTAAGTGAAACATAGTGTAATATCTTTCAGAAATTTCAAGACAGTGATATATGGTGGCTAAGTACAACAATAATGAAATCAAATGCATCCTTTCAGGGCCACAGTCACTCATCCCTCCCATTCACTCAGAACTCGGCACTTGCACTCAGTAGGTAACTGCGCTCACTGGGGGTGTGTACAGACTCCGGAGGGGCTCCTTCCGCCCAAGCGCTATAATCCGCACGGACAACTCACGTGCTATAGTATAATATCTTGATCCGCACGGACAACTCATGTGCTGCACGGACAACTCACGTGCTATAGTATATATATCTCACAATCAGGCACTCGGCCTCACTCAGTCATCAATGTTTCCAATCTCTCGGGCTCTCAGTGATCATGAAAGTCAGCCCCAACATAAATGATATAATGTATCAACAAGGAATAATAGAGAATGAGATTTAATAAACAAGTAAAACTGTGAGAGAGTACAAAATAGCAACTCAGCAGATACTTCAACACGTACACGACCTCAGTGGGTCCCTACGGTTCCAACACGTAGTCTAAACATGATTTGTGATTTAATTTCTCTACTACAAGGATAATGTACAGATAACAACAGGTTATTCAACTACACGGTCCCATGGAATTTGACCAAGTCGCAATTCCTACGGTGCACGCCCACATGCCCGTCCCCTAGTATGTACATCACCTTAAAACCAAATACATGACACGTAATACAGGGTTTCGTAACCTCGGAACCAAATATAGAATTGTTACTTACTTCAATCCGAGCAAATCTCTACTCCAACACACCCTTGCCTCACAAAATGGCCTCTGAATGCCTCGAATCTAGCCATAAACAATGCGATATAATCAATATGGGCTAAAGGAATCAACTCCATATGAAAATGCTAAGCTATTAATCCAAATCCAAAATCGGCTCAAAAGCCAGGCCCCGGACCCACGTCTCGAAATTCAATAAAAGTCACAAAACCTGAAAGCCCACTCAACCACGAGTCTAACCATATAAATTTATCAAAATCAGACACCAAAGCATCACCCTAATCCCCAAATCAAACTCTCCAAATCCCTAGCCTCAAACTCCCAATTTACACCTTAAATACACACCAACTAGGTGGGAAAATCATTGGGGAAGCAAGATTATTGATAAAACATGAGCACAACAGACTTACCTCAAGAATCCCCTAGAAAACCCTCTCAAGAATAGCCTAAACAGTGATTGAAATGTTTGAAATGAAGCCAAAATCGCGAACCCTTGTTTTCATAATCTGCCCAGGCTTTCCCCTTCTGCAGACACTTAACCGCTTCTGCGGCGTCGCAAAAGCGACATCACCTACAAATCTGCGGTCCATACCGCTCCTGTTGTCCATACCGCTTATGCGGACTCGCTTCTGCGAGCATCCAAGTCGCTTCTGCAGTCCCATCTCATCTGCCAACTTCTACTACGGTCCTCCTGCCGCATCTGCGGTCACGCAGATGCGGAACTCCCTATCGCACCTGCGTGCCTTTTGCTTCTACGCACCTCTCGTCGCACCTGCGACCACTTGCACCCTCCCCTCCAAATCTTGCACATGCGCAAGCCAGCCTGCACTAGCGATCAAAGCTCTACAAGTGCGGTTACACCAGCAGAGGTCTCTCTTCAGCAATCACTCGACTTCAACTTTTGATCCGTTAACCATCTGGAATCAACTCGAGGCCCCTGGAACCTCAATCAAACATACCAACAAGTCCTAAAACCTCATACAAACTTAGTCGAACCCTCAAATCACACCAAACAACTTGAAAAACATGAATCGCACCCCGATTAAAGCCTATTGAAACTAAGGAAATTCAACTTCTACAAACGATGACGAAACCTATCAAAACACGTCCGATGGACACCAAATGTTTAACATAAGTCACATTTGATATTACTGACCTATTACAACTTTTTGAATCAGAATCCGGCCACGATATCAAAAAGTTTGCTCCCGGTCAAACTTCCCAAAAATTCAACTTTCGCCATTACAAGCCTAATTCCACTACGAACCTCAAAATCACAATCCGAACACGCTCCTAAGTCCAAAATCACCCAAGGATCTAACGGAACCATCAAAACTCTATTCCGAAGTTGTTTTCTCAAAGATCGAGATCCGATCAATCATTTCAACTTAAGCTTTTAACCCTGAGACTAAGTGTCTCATTTCATTCTAAATTCACTCCGGACCCGAACCGATTACTCTGGCAAGTCACATAACAGATATAAAGTACAAAATAAGCAGTAAATAAGAGAAATGGGCTACAACTCTAACAACTGACCGGCCGGGTCATTACATCCTCCCCCTCTTAAACAAACGTTCATCCTCGATCGGGTCTAGAAACGTACCTGGAGTCCCAAATAGGTGTGGATATCTGCTCTGCATATCTCGCTCAATCTCCCAAGTAGCCTCCTTAACTGGCTGACCTCTCCACTGCACCTTTACTGAAGCTATATCCTTTGACCTCAACTTACGAACCCGCCGACCCAAAATGGCCACCGGCTCCACATCATAAGTCAAATCACCATCCAACTGAACCGTGCTAAATTTAAAACATAAGACGGATCGCCGACATACTTCCAGAGCATAGAAACATGAAACACTGGATGCACTCTCGACAAACTAGGTGGCAAGGCAAGCTTGTAAGACACCTCCCCAATCCTCTGAAGGACCTCAAATGGCCCAATATACCGAGGGATCAACTTACCATTTTTCCCGAACCTCATAGCACCCTTCATGGGTGAACCTTGAGCAGTACCTTCTTCCCAACCATGTAAGCAACATCACGGACCTTCCTGTCGGCATAACTCTTCTTCCTAGACTGCGCCATGCAAAGCCGCTCCTGAATCATCTTAACCTTGTCCAAAGCATCCTGGACCAAGTCAGTACCTAATAGCCTCACTAGGCTCAAACCAACCCATTGGAGATTTACATCGTCTCCCATACAAAGCCTCATACGGAGCCATCTGAATGCTCGAATGGTAGTTGTTGTAGGCAAACTCAGCGAGTGGCAGAAACTGATCCCAAGAACCCCCAAAATCACTGACATAAGCGTATAACATATGTTCAATATCTGAATAGTGCGCTCAGACTGTCCGTTCGTCTGAGGGTGAAACGATGTGCTCAACTCTACCTGGGTACCCAACTCTCATTGTAGGCTCTCCAAAACTATGATGTGAACTGCGTGCCCCGATCTGAAATGATGGACACTGGCATGCCGTGGAGGCGAACAATCTCTCGGATGTATATTTCAGTCTACCGCTCCAAAGTATAAGTATTCCCAACTGGAATGAAGTGCGCGGACTTGGCCAACCGATCCACAATCACCCAAATAGCATCGAACTTTCTCTAAGTCCATGGAAGCCCAACTACGAAATCCATGGTGATCCACTCCCATTTAAACTATGGCATCTCTAACCTCTGAAGCAATATGTCCGGTCTTTGATGCTCATACTTCACTTGCTAACAGTTGAGGCACCGAGCTACAAACCCATTATATCCTTCTTCATTCTTCTCCACTAATAATGCTGCCTCAAGTACTGATACATCTTCGCGGCACCCAGATGAATTGAATACCGCGAACTATGGGCCTTCTCAAGAATTAACTCACGTAGCCTATCTACATTAGGCACACAAATATGACCATGCATCCTTAATACTCCATCATCCCCAATAGTAACATCTATGGCATCAGCATGCTGAACCGTGTCCTTAAGGATAAGCAAATGAGGGTCATCATACTGGCGCTCTCTGATGCGATCATATAAAGAAGACCGAGAAACCACACAAACTAGAACCCGACTGGGCTCCGAGATATCTAATCTCACCAACTGGTTGGCCAAGGCCTGAACATCAACTGCAAGAGGTCTCTCACCAACAGGAATGAATGCAAGGCTACCTATACTCACTGCCTTTTTACTCAAGGAATCAACCACCACATTGGCCTTCCCGGGATGATACAGAATAGTGATATCATAGTTCTTTAGCAGCTCCAACCATCTTCGCTGCCTCAAATTTAGATCCTTCTGTTTGAACAAGTGTTGGAGACTGCGATGATCTGTAAACACCACACAAGACACACCGTAGAGATAATGCTTCCAAATCTTCAATGCATGAATGATGGCAGCTAACTCCAAATCATGGACAGTGTAGTTCTTCTCATAGAGTTTCAACTGTCGCGAAGAATAAGCAATCACTATACCCTCCTGCATCAAAACACATCCAATACCTATTTCAGAAGCATCACAATACACTGTATAAGAACCGAAAGCTGAAGGTAGAACTAGCACTGAATTTGTAGTCAAGGCAGTCTTGAGCTTCTGAAATCTCTCCTCACACTCATCCGACCATCTGTAACGGTCAATTTTGTCAAAGGTGATGCAATAGACGAGAAACCCTACATGAAACGACGATAATAACCGGCCAAGCTGAGAAAGCTCCGAATCTCCGTAGCTGAGGATAGTCTAGGCCAACTCTGAACCGCATCTATCTTCTTCGGATCCACCTGAATCCCCTCACTGGACACTACGTGCCCCAAGAACGCCACTGAACTAAGCCAAAATTCACATTTGGAGAACTTGGCATAAAGCTTCTCCTCCCTCAACCGCTGCAACACAATCCTCAAATGTTGGGCATGCTCCTCCTGGATATGAGAGTACACCGGGATATCATCAGTGAACACTATGACAAACGAGTCAAGATAAGGCTGAAATACACTGTTCATCAGATGTATGAATGCTGCTGGGGCGTTGGTCATCCTAAAATACATCAAAAGGAACTCATAATGACCATAACGGGTCTTGAATGCTATCTTTAGAATATCTGAATCTCGAATCTTCAACTGGTGATACCCAGACCTCAAGTCAATCTTAGAGAACACCCTCGCTCCCTGAAGCTGGTCGAATAGATCATCAATGCGTGACAAAGGATACTTGTTCTTGATTGCAACTTTGTTCAACTGCCTATAATCAGTGCACATCCGCATAGTACCATCCTTCTTCTTCACAACACACTAGGACTAATAAACCCCTTATCAAGGAGTTCCTGAAGTTTCTCCTTCAATTCCTTCAACTCAGCCGGTAACATACAATGCGGTGAAGTATAAATGGGCTGAGTGCCCGGCACCAAGTCAATACCAAAGTCAATGTCCCTGTTGGGTGGCATGTCCGACAAGTCTGTAGGAAACACATCCAGAACAGAATCAATAGAAGGAGTATCAGCACCAACATCCCTCACAAAGGCCAAGTAAGATAATCAACCTTTCTCAATCATCCGCTGGGCCATCAAATATGAAATCACTCTGCCGGGGACATAGTCTAGAGAACCTCTCCACTCAATCATTGGCAACCCCGACATCGCCAATGTCACGGTCTTAGCGTGACAATCCAGAATAGCATGACATGGAGACAGCCAATCCATACCCAAGATCACATCAAATCCCACCATACTAAGCAATAAGAGATCAACTCAAGTCTCCAATCCCCTAATAGTCACTACACGCGACCGATATAGATGGTTCAAAACAATAGTATCACCCACTGACGTAGATACATGAACCGATAAAACTAAGGACTCACGGGGCATATCCAGATAATGAGCAAAATACGATGATACATACGAATATGTGGACCCAGGGTCAAATAATGCAGAGGCATCCATGTGGCATACTGAGACAATACTTGTGATCACTGCATTAGAGGCAACAATATCTGGTCTGGCAGGGAAGCATAGAATCGGGCCAGACCGCCCCCCGATCGGTCTCCCCCTCTAGGGCGACCTCTAGCTGCCTGGTCCCCACCCTAAGCTGGCCGAGTGGGTGGTGTAACTACTGGTGCTGGTGCCATCGACCGGGAACTCTAATGTGGAGCCCCACTTAATAACCTAGATCAACCTCTCTTGATCTGACCTAAGTCTCCACGCTTGAAACAACCCCTCCTCTAATGGAACTGCTGCTCCTGATAACCTGATGAACTACCTGTAGAAACCTGAGCGGACGAGGCATGGTGAGAACTCTACGCTAGTAGTGCACTGAATGAAGACTCGACTGAGTGAGCACTATAAGAATCATGGCTAGCCTATGCGCCACGATGAGCTGGATGAGTCATCTGAGCAGTCTTATAAAAACGACCTCTGATGAGGTAGGACTGCCCCCAGAAGGTACACCACTGAAACTGCCCGAACCTCGAGGCCTCTTGGCCTCCCTCTCACCACGCTCTTGGCTACGGACTATCTCTATCTACTGAGCAATGTCAACCACCTCGTCAAAAATGGCACCAGATACCCTCTCCCTAGTCATAAGCAACTGCAGTTGATACGTGAGGCCATCAATGAACCTTATGATCCTCTCCCTATCAGTGGGAACCGACCAAACTTCATGGAGAGATAACTAAGAAAACCTCATCTTGTACTGGGTCACAGACATGCCATCCTGCCAAAGCTGATCAAACTATCTGCGCAGCTCCTCCCTGTGAGACTACGGCACAAACTTCTCCAATAATAGAACGGAGAACTCCTACCATGTAAGTGGTGCTGCACTGACTGGCCTGCGCCTCTCATAAGCCTGCCACGATCTGAATGCAACCCAAAAAAACTAGAAAGTAGTGAACGAGACCCTACTGGTTTCCAGAATACCTGTTGTATGAAGAATTCGTTGGCACTTGTCCAAGAATCCCTGGGCATCCTCTGACTCAGCACCGCTAAATGATGGAGGCCAAAGCCTCCCAAATCTCTCAAGTCTCCTCTGCTCATCATCAGTCATAACGGGGACCACCAATGCCTGAGCAGCTGCAACCAGCTGGGCTGCTCGTACTCCGGTATCTGAAGTCCCTGCATCGCCTGCTCTGGAGTACAGGAAGCGGGGGTATGAGTACCTCCCCCGGCCTGAGAAGTGGCTGGTGCAGCCTGAGCCGATACCACCTGAGCTAGGCCAGTGCAAACCATCAATATCTAGGCCAAAGCCTCCTAAAGGCCTGGAATCACAATGGGCATAGCTGGTGTCCGAGCTGGCCCCACTGGCTCAACTACATCTGGAACCTGCTCCTAAGCTGGAGCAACTGGTGGATCTGCCGGTGCTGCTCTAGATGTTGTACGAGTTGTACCTCAGCCCCTACCGTGACCTCGGCCTCTCGTGGCCCTAGCTGGTGGTACTAGTGGCTGTCTATCATGTCCGGTAGCACATGTCCTCACCATCTATGAGAGAATAGAATACATAAGTTTAGTTACCGGAACCAACAAATCCGCACGACAAGAGTACACGAATGTGAAATTTCCTAAGGGTTCAGCAGTCTCTCGAAGATAAGTACAGACATCTCCGTACCGATCCGCAAGACTCTACTAAACCTGCTCACGACTCGTGAGACCTATGTAACATAGGCTCCGATACCAACTTGTCACGACCCAAAATCCTAACCTGTCGTGATGACGCCTATCCTAGTACTAGGAAAGTCGACATTTAAAAATATTTTCTAACACTTTTAACACTTTATCCGACCACCGGGGTGTCAAGAGTACATGAGCATCTATACATCACAAGTCTGGAAAATATTGTCTATAATAATTTGAAACTAAATACAATAAGTGGAAATATAGGGAAGGAGAAACAAGGTCTGTGAATTGCCAAGTAGCTACCTCGATAGTTTCTGAGAATCCGAACTCCACAACTCAGCAGCCGCCGTGATCAGAAGCACCTGGGTATGCACACAAGGTGCAGGGTGTAACGTGAGTACAACTAACTCAATAAGTAATAAGACTAAATAAAGAACTTACAGTAGTGACAAGCTTCACAGTTATAGTTCAATTACAGTTATTTCAACATAGGAAAGTAGGCATGCTCTCAAGTTTGATAAATTAGGTCAAACATTTACTCCATGACAAGTTTAAGTGAAACAGAGTGTAATATCTTTCAGAAATTTCAAGAAAGTGATACATGGAAGCTAAGTGCAACAATAATGAAATCAAATGCATCCTCTCAAGGCCACAATCACTCAGCCCTCCCATTCACTCAGCACTCAACACTCGGCTCGCACTCAGTAGGTACATGTGCTTACTGAGGGTGTGTACAGACTCCGGAGGGGCTTCTTCAGCCCGAGCGCTATAATCCGCACGGACAACTCACGTGCTATAATATAATATCTGGATCCGCACGGACAACTCACGTACTGCACGGACAACTCACGTGCTATAGTATCAATATCTCAAAATCAGGCCCTCGGCCTCACTCAGTCATCAATATCTCTAAACTCTCGGGCTATCAGTGATCATGAAAGTCAGCCCCAACATAAATGATATAATGTATGCAAGGAACAATAGAGACTGAGATTTAATAAACAAGTAAAACTATGAATAAGTACAAAACAACAACTTAGAAAATAATTCAACACGTACACGACCTCTGTGGGTCCCTACGGTGCAAATACGTAGTCTAAACATGATTTGTGGTTCAATTTCTCTACAACATGGAGAATGTATAGATAATAACAGGTTATTCAACTACACGGTCCCATGGAATTTGACCAAGTCGCAATTCCTACGGTGCACGCCCACACCTCGTCACCTATCATGTGCGTCACCTTAAAACAAAATACATGATACGTAATACGAGGTTTTGTACCCTCGGAACCAAATTTAGAACTGTTACTTACCTCAATCTGAGCAAATCTCTACTCCAACACACCCTTGCCTCGCAAAACGGACTCCAAATGCCTTGAATCTGGCGATAAACAATGCGATATAATCAAAATCAAAAATCGGCTCAAAAGCCGGCCCCCAGGCCCACATCTCAAAATTCGATAAAATTCACAAAACCCGAAAGCCCACTCAACCACCAGTCTAACCATACCAAATTTATCAAAATTTGATACCAAATCGTCACCCAAATCCCAAGCCTTAAACTCCCAATTAACACCTTAAATACACACAAACTAGGTGGAAAAATCAATGGGGAAGCAAGATTATTGATCAAAAATGATCTTAAGGGACTTACCTAAAGCATCCCCTCAAAAACCCTCTCAAGAATCGCCTAAACCGTTCTTGAAATGTTTGACATGAAGCCAAAATTGCGAACCCTTGTTTTAATAATCTGCCTAGGCTTTCCGCTTCTGCGGACACTTAATCGCTTCTGCGGTGTCGCAGAAGCGACATCACCCATGCATCTATGGTATCGCTCCTGCGGTCCCTCACTCCGCTTCTGCGGTCCCAGCTCATCTGCCACTTTTGCTTATGTGGTCCTCCTGCCGCATCTGCGGTCATGCAGATGCAGAACACCCTATCGCACCTACGCACCTTCCGCTGCTGTGCACCTCTCGCCGCACCTGCGATCACGCAGGTGAGAAAAGGTCCTCGCATGATGCAGAACTCCCTATCGTACCTGCGCACCTCTCTCCGCACCTGCGGCCACGCAGGTGCGGAAAAGTCCTCGCACCTATGACCACTTGCATGCTCCCCTACAAATCTCGCACCTGCGATCAAAGCTCCGCATGTGCGGTTACACCAGCAGAGGTCCATCTTCAGTAATGACTCAACTTCAACTTTTGATTCGTTAATTATCCGGAATAAACCCGAGGCCCACGGGTCTTTAACCAAATATTCTAACAAGTCCTAAAACCTCATACGAACTTAGTCGAGCCCTCAAATCATATCAAACAACTTCAAAAACATGAATCGCACCCCGATTCAAGCCTATTGAAACTAAGGAAATTCAACTTCTACAAACCGAAACCTATCAAAACACGTCTGATTGACTCCAGATTTAACACACAAGTCACATTTGACATTACGGACCTACTCCAACTTTTAGAATCGGAATATGACCCCGATATAAAAAGTCCACTCCCGGTCAAACTTTTCAAAAATTTAACTTTCGCCATTCTAAGCCTAATTGCACTACAGACCTGCAAATCACAATCCAGACACGCTCTTAAGTCCAAAACTACCCCACAGAGCTAACGTAACCATCAAAACTCTATTCTGAAGTCATTTAATCATAGATCAACATCTGGTTAATCATTTCAACTTAAGCTTTCAACCTTAAGACTAAGTATCTTATTCCATTCTAAATTCACTCCGAACTTAAACCGACTACCCTATAATGTCACATAACAGTTATAAAGTACAAAGGGAGCAGTAAATGGGGAAACGAGGCTACAACTCTCAAAAATGACCGGTCGGCTTATTACACCTCAATCTAGTAGTCCACCACCCATCACCAGCTTCTCTGCCCTACAAAAACACAGGAGCTCTTAATTCAGAAACATGCAGCATAAACAAGAAGATTAAACAAGACAAAAAGCTTCAAAGGAGACAAAAGGACTAGTATAAATTACTACATAGCAGCGAAATTGAAGGTATTTCGTTTCTCTTCTCTTCAAATCTTTACTTAGAGAAATCAATTCTCAATTGTTTTCCCAAAATTTTGGTCAATGCACCCATCTTGTCTGACCGGATCTGAAACAGATCCGACACCCTTACTTGTGTCAGTGTCATGTCGACACAGGTTTGGCACCCAAATTGCCGTGTCCGAGCAACTTAGGTTCAAAGTGCACAAATGTTGCACCACAAGGAGATGGGTACTCAAGTCCTCCCTATGCCGCACAATTATCATTCACTAACTATTCCATGCAAATCAAGTAATCAAACATGGCGAAGTGACTTAACCTTAGTGCAAGCAAGTAACACATGGTCCTTAATCTCTACAACTAATACTCTACACTAGCTAATTCTAATATAGTGATACAACATACATAATACAGGATACATGGTGTGGGTGGTGTGGTTATGTCATGCGAACATTAAAGACAAGCTTCGGGTTATGTAAAACCACCCCCAAACACCCCACACTTAGCCCGACATCACATATAACTACATTCAGCTACTCAGACTTCACCAGTGCACAATTTACTCTTTCAAGCATTTTATCAAGCACATAGTGGGCATTAAGTGTGTGCACTCCAATTCAACAATGGTGGAACATGGTGGTCCTCCCACATTTTAAATGAAGTAGAGGGAATTGTAGTTTACTACTCCGTATACAACTTCAAAACTAGTGTTTAACAACCAATTTTATTCCATAATAGGGCCACCCACCATAGAAAATAAGTTCTAAGAAGCAACTTATAGGGGAATTTGGGTTGGGTCGTTTAGGAGGGGGGATGGGCAATATAATCCACAAAATAAAAGAAAAAGGGTGATGGGGGAACATACCTGGAGGGATTGGAGATGAATGTAAGAAAGAAACTAGAAAAGTGAGATGGAGATAGAGAGAGAAGCGGGCAGAGAGAGATAGAGTAGCGGGGAGAACGGGTGAGAGAGACAGAGAGAGAGAGAGAGAGAGAGATTTAGGGGTTAGCGTGAGTTTTTAATTTGAGTGGAGATAGGTATGGGTATGGGCTAATAGGTATGGGTTATTATGTGAGAGTAGATGGGTATTCGAGTCAGGTTTTATGGTTTAATGGGTGTTTTAACTATTATGTGGAAAAGAAAAGAAAACCAATTTAAACCTTACCTTCCACCCCCCAACCCAGCACATCGCGCTAGGCCTGGCGCTAGGAACAAAACCTTCTGTTTTGTGCGCCCCAAGTAGCGCTGGGCGCTACTTTTGTGATTTTCTGCCTTTATTTTTAAAAATGAAATCCCCGATCCCCTGAGCACTTAATATATCCATTTATTTCACATCCCACACCATTCTACCTATGATTTCTACGATTACAAAGAAAATAACAACTCTAGTCTACTCTAACTAAAAACACGAAAAGCTAAGCTACAAAAGTAATAAAAATTGGGTTGCCTCCCAACAAGCGTCTGATTTAACATCGCGCACGATGCATGTCCTCGCTTACTCATCAGCGAGTATTACTTTGGACTTCTGACGATCAGTGACACCTCCTAATAGTGCTTGATTCTTTGCCCATTCACTAAAAATTTTCTTTCACCGTTTAAAGCGCGCAACTCAAGTGCACCATAAGGAGTGACTCTCACCGCCTCAAATGGACCTGACCACCTTGATTTTAACTTTCTAGGAAATAGCTTAAGCCTAGAATTGAACAATAGTACCTTTTGGCCTGGTTCAAAGTGACACAGATTGATACGCTTATCATGCCATATTTTTGTTTTCTCTTTGTAAAGCTTAGCATTTTCATAGGAGTGCAGCCTGAACTCATCTAACTCATTCAACTACAAGAGCCTCTTCTCGCCCGTGGCTTCAAAGTCTATATTTAACTTTTTAATCGCCCAATACGCCTTCCCATAAACAAGCTTATATGGGGGCATCCCAATTGGTGTTTTGTATGTAGTTTTATATGCCCACAAGGCATCATCTAGCTTTGCAGCCCAATCTTTCCTGTTCACACTCATTGTCTTCTCTAATATCTGCTTTATTTCTCTGTTGAACACTTCAACTTGTCCACTTGTTTGCAGATGATATGTTGTGGCAACTCTGTGGTGGACCCCATATTTGGCTAGAAGGTTATTCAACAACCGATTGCAGAAATGTGTCCCTTCATCACTAATCAAGGCACGTGGAGTCCCAAACCACGAGAATATGTTTTTCTTCACAAAAGCAGCCACCACCTTGGCATCCTTGGTTGGAAATGTGATCACATCTACCCATTTTGACATGTAGTCAAACGCTAGCAAGATGTATTTGTTTCATATAGACAATGGAAATGGTCCCATGAAGTCTATCCCCCACATATCAAAAATCTCTACCTCCAGGATGTTATTCAAAGGCATCTCATGCCTCTTCATGATTTTTCATGTTCTCTCGCACTAATCACACTTATTAACAAATGAATGGGAATCCTTGAACAATGTTGGCCAACAGAACCCAGACTGTAAAACCTTTGCAGCTATCCTATCGCCTATATGATGTCCCCCATAAGGTGAGGCATGGCAGTCATACAACACTAATTCTGCCTCTTTTTCAGGAATACATCTCCTCATCAACTGATCAGTATATTGTCTGTACAAGAATGACTCATCCCACTAGTAAAAGTTCACATAATGAAGAAACCTCTTCCTAGCCTCAGATTGAATTTCAGTAGGAAACACTCCACTCACAATACAATTCACATAGTTCGCGTCCCATGGAGGAGAGTTGTGGGTAATAGCAAAATGTTGCTCATAAGGAAATGTCTCTTTAATTTGTCCACATTCCTCCACGTGCTCATGATTTTTCGGCCTTGATAGATGGTCGACTACTTGGTTTTTTGTGCCCTTCAGATCTTGTATTTCTACATCAAATTCCTGCAACAACAATACCCAACACATCAATCTAGCCTTGGATTCCTTTTTTGTAATACCTTATTGCCACATGATCAATATGGACTATAACTTTTGTTTCCACCAAGTAAGCCCAAAATTTCTTAAAGGCCTACATGACTGCCAACAACTCCTTTTCAGTGGTGGTGTAATTCAGCTGCGTATCATCAAGTGTCTTACTCACATAGTATATGGAGTCTTGTCCTTCCTCTGTCCTAGCACTGCTCCAATAGCATGGTCGCTGGCGTCGCACATAAGTTCAAATGGTAAGGACCAATCTGGTGCCATAATAATAAGGGCAACCACCAACTTCTCTTTGAGCTCCTCGAATGCCTTCATCAAAATTGAAGGTCACATCCTGTTCAAGCAACATGCACAATGGGGTAGCAATTTTTGAAAAAACTTTAATAAAGCGTCTACAGAAACTCGCGTGTCCCAAGAAACTCCGGATGCCCTTTACAAAGATGGGTGGACGTAATTTTACAACTGCCTCTACCTTCGCCTTATCAACTTCAATGCCACTCTTTGACATTTTATGTCCCAACACGACGCCCTCTTGCACCATAAAATGGCACTTTCCCAATTTGGCACCAAATTTGTTTACAACGTGCCAACACCACCCAAATTCTTCAAACAATCATCATAAGAAGAACAAAAGACTGAAAAATCATCCATGAAGACTTGTACAAAAGTTTCCACCATATTAGTGAAAATGGCCATCATGCACCTCTGAAAAGTAGCAGGTGTATTACAAAGACCAAATAACATTCGCTTGAAAGCAACAGTACCACAAGGACATGTGAAAATTATTTTCTCCTAATCCTCTGGGCATATGATAATATGGTTGTACCCCAAATAACTATCAAGGAAGAAATAGTACTCATACCCAGCCAACCTGTCCAATATTTGGTCAATCAATGGAAGTGGGAAGTGGTCCTTGCAGGTTACTTTGTTGAGCCTTTTGTAGTCAATGCAAATTCTCCACCCCATTACGGTGCGAGTAGGAATTAGCTCATTTTTCTCATTCTCTACAACAGTCATCCCCCCTTTTAGGCTCACATTGCACTGGGCTTACCCAGTTGCTATCAGAAATAGGAAAGATGATACCTGCATCAAGCCACTTAATTACTTCCTTCTTCACGACATCCTTCATAATAGTATTTAACCTCCTTTGTTTCTGAATATTAGGGCGGTGTCCATCTTCCAAAAACATTTTATGCATGCAAAATGATGGATTGATCCCCTTGATATCAGTAATTGTCCTCCCAATAGCTTTTTTATGCTAACGAAGCACTCTTAGTAGCTTTTCTTCTTGCAAATTGGTCAAGTTGGATGAGATAATCACTGGCAACATTTCATAATTTCCCAAGTAAGCATAGCGCAGATGCGCTGGAAGAGGCTTGAGCTCTAGCTTTGGAGCTTCTTCAACAAATGATTTAGGAGGGGTCAAAGTAACAAGTCTGTACAACTCTTCAAATCTCCAAGCCCATGGACATACTTGCAAGACATGTTAAAGACTTGTTTAATTTCTTCCATATCATCTTCACTTTCTTCTTCATGCCCCATCAAAAGTCGTTCAAGAGGATCTATGGGGCTCATATACGGCACCAATGAAGTCACATCACTTTACACCACAGAAATCACGGATAACTCTTCATAGTGGGGTGGCAAACTGAGTGCTTTATACACATTGAATACCTTTACTCGATCACCCACTCTCATTGTCCTATTTGCTTCATATACAACAGTAATAGCTTGACTCGTGGCAATAATGGATGCCCCAAAATAAATGGGACTTCCTGATCAGGCCCATAGTCTAAGATAATGAAATCAGCAGGGAATATAAAAGAACCCACTTGAACTAACACATCTTCAATCACCCCTTCAGCATGAGAAAGGGAGAGATCAACCAACTGTAGAATCACCATAGTTCGGCACGGCTCATCCAACCCCAACTGTCTGAAAACAGATAGCGGCATCAGATTGATACTCACCCCAAGATCACATGAAGCTCGCCCGACTACGTGCTTACCAATCGAGATTTGGATAGTGAAACTACTTGGATCCTTCAATTTATG
Source organism: Nicotiana otophora (assembly GCA_000715115.1). Taxonomy (NCBI): domain Eukaryota; kingdom Viridiplantae; phylum Streptophyta; class Magnoliopsida; order Solanales; family Solanaceae; genus Nicotiana; species Nicotiana otophora. The sequence goes on along the minus strand of AWOL01S0058016.1, from coordinate 11,833 downwards.
AGGTAGCTTGCTTTGAATTCTTGAGCTACATTCTTCAGTGAGTGCCACAGTCTCAAACTCGGCCAACCTCCTCTGATTTGCCACTATGTCTTTGATATATTTGGCATATTTGGGCACTTCTTTCAAGATGTCTACCAGCGGAATGTTAGTTTGCATCTGTTTCAAAATATCAAAAAACTTTTTATAAGCAGCATTATCCTTTACTTTCTGCAATCTATGAGGGAAAGGAGGTGGTGTCCTTGCAACTAGTGGTTAGGGTTGCTTTGCCACCGCCTCTTCAACTGGCTTCTCTGGCTCCTTTGCTTTTTCTGATTCTACTTCTATTGTGGCATGTTTTTCATTAAATATCACTTGCTTTCTCTTTTTTAATGGGACTTCTTCTAACTATCTCTCATTCCTCAATGACACCGCATTAATAGATGCCTTAGGATTAGCCTCAATGTCGCTTGGAAGAGCTCCAACTGGTCGAGTATTTTGGGCGCTGGCAAGTTGCCCAATTTGTCTCCCCAAATTTTGAATAGTTGTAGAGTGGGCTGCTGCCTGGGCCTACTAATCAACCATCAATTTCTTTAGCATCTCCTCAATGTGACTCATCAGGTTTGTAGGTTGTTCAGCCTATGGTGGTCTATATTGCTGTTGAGGAGCTTGTGGCCTATATTGATTTTGAGCACCTTGGTTTTCACCCCAAGAGAAGTTTGGGTGGTTCCTCAATTTAGGATTATAGTGTTCCCATATTGGTTTGTCTGGCCCCTATTTGCATTACCCATAAAACATAGAGACTCTAGATTAGCTGGGCATAAGTTCTCGTGTGATCCTCTCTACATACTTCACAAAATATCTGAACCCGTTGCACTGGCTGAGCTTGTTGCTTGTTAATAACCAAGGTCATCTTATTGACTTGGTTGGCCAATATGGTAACCTGCGCTAAAAATACAGAAATAACATTTAACTCGAGGACCCAGCAGATTTTTGAACGGTGTGCCTGCCCATCTCTCCTTGCCAATCAGGATTACTTTTGGAGAATTTATTCAATAAGAAACAAATTTCATCAAATCTTTTCTCAAACACTTGGCCTCCCGCTGCAACATTCACCACAATTGTTGTCTCCGTATGGAGCCCTTCTACGAAGGTGTGAGCTAACACTTCATTTCTCTAGTTGTGATGAGGACAATCTCTGAGCAGCCCCTTGAACCTCTTCCAAGCTGAATATAAAGACTCCCCCGATTTCTGCTTAAAGGTGACTATCTCACTTCTGATCTTTGCAGTTTTGCATGAAGAAAACAACTGTGCCAAAACTTTCCTCGCCAGACCATGGCATGATGTAATAGAATTAGTTGGTTCCGCCTTCAACAATCGATTTTCTTCGCCGAACAGAGAAAACGGGAACATTGTGAGCCTCACATAGTCTGGAGTGACTCTGTTAGTGATACAAGTATCACTAATCTCCAAGAAGATCAAGATGTGTTGTTGTGGATCCTCGTGTGGAAGACCTATAAACTGTCCATTTGCATGTAGTAATTGTATCATGCTCTGTTTTAACTCAAAGTGCCCAGTGATTCCGGGCTTCATAATATTGGAGGTGACATTAGCAATGCTGGGCATCGCCACCTCCTAAACAACCATATGTTGCTCCTCTGGCATGTTCATATGTAATTGAACAAGTGTCTGAAGATTATCTATGTCCCTTGCTTCACTCAACCTCCTGCAAAATGTTCTTTCAGGTTCGGGGTCGAAGCCTTGAAGTCTATCCTGGCTTCTGACCCTTCGCATTCAATCAAAGTTCCTGAGAGAAGAACAACCAATACGAAGCATTAGACTTGACGAAATAAACAACTAAAGTAAAAGCTAGTAAAATAGTCAATATTCAAGTCCCCAGAAAAGGCGCCAAAAACTAGTTCCTCCCAAACGCACACACAAGTATACGTGGTCGTACAAGTATTAAAGTGAGAAATCGAGTGTCGAACCCACAGAGACTTGTGTTAAATACCCATTAGTTTCACCAAGAGTATTATTCAGTCGAGTTAATCAGAGTTCAAAAGTATGATTATACTAAGCTACGATTCTAACAAGTAACTAATTAATCAAGCAGCAAAATAGTTGTTGTGTACTCAGTGAAGATTAATATTCTAGGGTTATGATCGATTCACCAATCCTATTGCGTTCTAATTAACTCTCCCTTTCATACAATTCGCTCATGGTTTCTGATTAATCGAATAATTGCTCTCGTAGTTATCTCCCGAATTACTACTCGTCTATTCAAAATAGATTAACACATATATTTCTATGGAATCAATCTATTAAGAAAGCATTAAGATTACGGTATTAAATTGAGCATGGTGACTAGGTATATTCCTATCCTAACCACAAATCTGCCCCCACTCAGATTAAGATCATGCCCTCTTCAATTTTTCTCTACTCTAGACGTAGCTTTCCCAAGCATAGCATAGAAGATAGTAAATAGTGCATGAATGTTGGCCAGATAATTAAGCAATTAATCATAGAATTAAAGAAACAACCATATATTAGCAATTGTAATCAAGGTTACGTCAACGTCAAAAAATAATATTCATGGCTAAATCACAACCCCGGAACTATGGGTTTTAGCCACTCTTGATAAGATCAAAACAAATTCACAAGTGTTGAATAGTTGAGAATACTAAGAAAAGATGAAGAAAGACTGAGAATCCTTGCTCCCCGAGTGTTCCGCGTGTGTATTTTTCTCTCAAAGTGGTGTCCCTCCCCCTCCAAAATATGTTTAGGCTTGATTTTATATGAGTTGGAGGGATGGGGGTTCTTGGGTCGAAATAACCTTGTCCCGGTCGAGGTAGGAGAATTTCCTATCATCAGCGCCCAAGGTAGCGTGGGGCACTAGCCCTGACGCTAGGACTTTTTGCAATTCTAACTTCTGCGCTACAGGTAACGCCCCACACTAGCCTGGGCGCTACTCTGTGGCCTTTTGCCCATTTCGTTCCTTTTTGCTTCCAATCTCGCCCCTTCATCCCACATTGCCTCCGGATGATTTCTACACCTAAAAATACCATGAAATATCACAAATAATTATATTTCACATATGAAATCTACGAAACATAAGTAAAATGCGAGGCATTATACATATAAATATACATACTTTAAGCCAAATATCAGGATTCCTAGGGAACCTAGGAAGGTATGCCTTTTTGCATGGTTGGCAGCGAGGGGAGCAATTTTGAGAGCTTATAATATGAGGAAGAGAGGTATTACACACATAAGCTGGTGCTATATGTGTAAATGCTCTGGGAAAGAAGTTGATCATCTTTCGTTTCGCCGTTCTGTGTCATTGGGCTTGTGGAGGGTAATCCTAAACTTTTTTGGTATTCAATGGGCGATGCCATGCACCGTTAGAGACATGTTGCATAGATGGGCCCGGTTTTTATAGGAGAAGAAGACAAAATGCATGGAAGATTGCTCTGTTAGCACTTATGTGGGTCATTTGGAGGGAGAGTAATAGGAGAGCTTTTGAGGAGATTGAAAATAATTTTGCATATTTAAGGAATAGTCTTTTGTCTCTGATTGTTTCTTGGTGCATCCATGTAGTCCCTACTAGTGTAGATGATTGGGTGTCTTTTGTAGAGAATCATGTTTTGATGTAGATTCTCTACCTTTTGGTATACCTCTTGTATACGGGAGTTTCTCCCCTTTTTAATAATATCATTTGCCTTATCAAAACAAATTGTTTAGCTGCCCTCTCAAAAGAAAATATATTAAAAATGGATAACTTGAACCTAAGACGGACAGACAAAGTTGCTGATTTAAAGAAAGAAACGAGAAATTACAAGTGAAGGAGAATAGAAGATGCTTTATTTTTTAAATTAGCTTTTTTCCTAGACAATCTAAATATGCACGGGACCACTCTTTCAGCAATCCAACTTGTTAATTCTTACCGATACATAAATGATGATGAAAAGATTAAAAAAGGATCTCAATTAAAAACTAACTGAACAGTGAAAAATTCAAGGATAGACAATCGAAGCAAACAATTTGTAGACAAAATTATTTACTTACGCCATATCAACAACGCGTTCATTCTCCTGAGGGGCAAGGGCCATTACGTGCAAAAAAGAACTCGCACTTTGGAGCTGTAAGCAAGTAATTTGTTAGAAGTAAGTATTACAGTTGCATACTACGAGCAAAGTCATCTTTTAAAGTGTAATGTCAGGATACCATGTAATGACCAGCCATATACTCGGGAGTAGCACTAACTAAAACTTGAGAATCATACACAACTAGTCCAACCTACACAATCATAAATGCGTATGCTGAAAATTGAAATAAGTAAAGATACATATGAAAATACGAAATAACATATCCAAATTGATACCTAAATAATGGGTCAATCCAAATTTGGATACCTAAATAATGGGTCAATCCAAAGAAAACACAGTGAATCACATTTAAGCCTTGTACCTTTGACCATTTGCTTAATGGGTCCAAATTGACACCTATGTTAAGAAGAATACCAGCTAAATCCCTTTTGCGAGTCTAAAATCCCGCCTAAGCAATACACTATGAGTCAACCATCAGAACGACCAAAGTTAAGGATAGAAAAGAGGCAGAGAAAAACATGACCTTAAAAATATTTGTCCGTAGAGAAATCGACTGGGGCTTTTCAAATGCTACAATAAGTTTAAGCAGCTCAACAGGGGAAACATCTGCAGTAAGGTCACATATCATTCACATTGAAATCAAAAGTGCAACTTGAAAAGGGATAGAGTGCAGAGTCCAGACTAGTTTGAGTTAGAAATTGTGGGACCAACCCCAAATTAAAAAGAAAGAAAAGATAAGCAAGTTGCCAATGAGGGCGGCTGGAAAAAGGTTGCAAATTGCAACCGTAATCATGTGTGGAAGATGTAAATTGCAAAGAACCAATCAATATTATTGGCCGAGAGGTTTGAAACTTTGCTTATAAATAGAGATGCTTCCCTCTTTGTTAAATACACCAAAAACAATGAGAAGCTGAGCAGAAAGCAAAGCTATAAAAGTAATCCATATATTGTTGTCTGAGAGATAAATAGTGAGTGACAGTATTATTGTAGTGAGGTATTTTAAAATAAAGAGTGTTATTTCTTTCGAAATTATAGTAGTCTCTTGATACTACTAAGTTGTAATATTATAGTGGTAATATTGCTCCGCTCGGGTATTGTATTTTATGTGATGACCCAAAAGGTCATCTTATATGTTAGAACTCGAATATGTGCTCTTATGCCTTAAAAATCTCATTTTTACCCTCCTCAATTTGCGTGCGCAGTCCGAACAGGTTTTCGGAAAGCTTTTATGTTAAAAACTGATAAAAATAAGAATTTTTGCCTTAAAAGTTAATTTTAGTTGACTTCGGTCAATAGTTTTGGTAAACGGGCCCGGATCGATGCTTTGACGGTCCCGGTAGGTCCGTATCGAATTATGGGACCTGAGCGTATGCCCGGAATCGAATTCGGAGGTCCCTAGCTCAAGTTATGAATTTTTGATAAAAATTAAAAGTTTGGAAATTATTTGTTTTTAAGAATTGATTGATATTTGGCATTGTTAGTATCGGGTCCGTATTTTGGTTCCGGATCCCGGTACAGGTTCGTTATGATATTTAAGATATATCTGTGAAATTTGGTGAGAAACGGAGTTGATTTGACATGATTCGGACGTCCAGTTGAGAAAATAGAAATTTTAAAGTGTTCTTGAGAATTTCATTTGATTTGGTGCTACATTTAGAGTTCTAGTTGTTATTTTGGCGAATTGATCGCGCGAGCAGGTCCGTATGATGGTTTTAGACTTGCGTGCATGTTTGGTTTGGAGCCCCGAGGGCTCGGGTGCCATTCGGGCCATGCGCGAGTTGAGTCCAAACCTCAACAAGGCTACTGGTGCACCAAATCTGGTGTGCCCACACCTGCGAGCCTTTGGTCGCAGGTACGAGCGAAAGCCCCACAGATGCGACCCAGGCCTGGACTTCATTTTTCCGCAGATGCGGACTTTTCTCCGTAGGAACGGGACCGTAGGAGCGGGACCGCAGAAGCGGAACCCTGTCCGCAGGTGCAGCCCCAGTTGGCCCAGCCCTTTTCCGCAGAAGCGCACACCCCATCTGCACATGTGGATGTGCAGGTGCGACCAAAGCACCGCAGGTGCGAAGGTCGCTGGGCAGTGAACATTTAATTCGGTCTCCATTTATTTTTCTTCTCGTTTTCAAAAGGGTAGGAGGCCTAGGGCAATTTTTCAAAGACATTTTCTTCCCCAAATCATAGGTAAGTATTCCTTAACTTTTCTTTCAAACCTTTACTTCATTTCACTAGAAATCTAAAGTTTCATGGTAGAATTAGGGGTTAGGGTAGAAAATAGGGATTTCGGTAATTTGGGAATTTAGACCTCAATTTGAGAACGGATTCCAAAACTAATTACATATTCGGGCTCGGGGGTGAATGGGTAAAAGAATTTTGGTCCGAACCTCGCATTTTGATCAAGCGGGCCTGGGGGCGATTTTTCGACTTTTGGAGGAAAATTTGAGAAATTTAATTTATGCAATATAATTGATTCCTTCAACAATATTTGATATTATTGAGTCATTTTTGAATAGATACGAGTGGTTTGGAGGTGAATTTCAAAGGAAAAGCTGTGATTGAGAATTAAGTGGCCTTCGGGGCGAGGTAAAAGTTGTGTCAAACCTTGACTTGAGGGAATTAGGAACTTTAGATTATTTGCTAAGTGAAATTCATGTGAGCGGCGTATATGTGAGGTGAAGAGTACCTATGTGCCGCCAATTTACCTGTTGTTTTTCATGTTTCTCTATTTTTCTGATATTGTCTCATTCCTATGCCAAATTGCTACGTGTTATACTAGTGTTGTTCAAATTATCGTTCTTATCATGTTTACGGAATTTTTTGGTGATAATTGAGTTTTTATTTCAAAGTTAAGATTGATATTATGTAACAAAATGTTGAAGTAAGGTTTGTACTTGTTATTCTATCTCCTTGTTGTCATTCATGCATTGCATTATGGTAAGGGAGAGTGTTAATGCACGAAGGGTGATGTCGTGCCGTATTGTGAGTATTAATGCACGAAGGGTGATGCCGTGCCATATTGTGAGTGTTAATGCACGAAGTGTGATGCCGTACCATATTGTGAGTGTTAATGCACGAAGGGTGATGATATGCCATGATATGAGAGTAAAAGCACGAAGGGTGATGCCGTGTCGTTTCTATTAATTTTATGGTGAGATTGAGAGTAAAGGCACGAAGGGTGATGTCGTGCATTATTCTTTACTGTATTCACTATTCCTGTTGATTCATGGTATATTGACTGCTCCGGTGATCATTCTGTTGTAGTTCTTTATCTTGTATTCCCCTCAGTATGTCTCCCCTCCCGACATTTCCTGTTTAGTTCTTCATTCCTATTATTTACATATATACTGTTAAATTGTACAGGTTGATTGTAGGTGCCTTGCCTTAGCCTCGTTACTACTTCATCGAGGTTAGGCTCGACACTTACCAGTACATGGGGTCGGTTGTACTGATGCTGCACTCTGCACTTTCTGTGCAGATTTTGATACCGGCTCAGGTTGATCGAGAATTGCTATTGGTCCGCTGTCCGGAGACGCAAGGTAGATCTGTCGGCGTTCACAGAACTTGAAGTCCCCGTCTATCTTTTTATGTCCTACTGTTTTCTTTCATTCAGACAGTTGTATTTCTTTCACACTATTACTTGTAGTAAGTTCTAGAATGCTTGTGAATTGTGAATCCAGATCCGGGTGGTAGTAGTTAATACAGATTTATGATATTCCGCACTTGTTATATTTCATTGTAGTTAATTATTGGTAATTACTTAACGAAAATAAGGAATTGGTAAATGATTCTCTAACGTTGACTTGCCTCGCTATTACTTGTAGTAAGTTCTAGAATGCTTGTGAATTGTGAATCCAGATCCGGGTGGTAGTAGTTAATACAGATTTATGATATTCCGCACTTGTTATATTTCATTGTAGTTAATTATTGGTAATTACTTAACGAAAATAAGGAATTGGTAAATGATTCTCTAACGTTGACTTGCCTCGCTATTACTTGTAGTAAGTTCTAGAATGCTTGTGAATTGTGAATCCAGATCCGGGTGGTAGTAGTTAATACAGATTTATGATATTCCGCACTTGTTATATTTCATTGTAGTTAATTATTGGTAATTACTTAACGAAAATAAGGAATTGGTAAATGATTCTCTAACGTTGACTTGCCTCGCTATTACTTGTAGTAAGTTCTAGAATGCTTGTGAATTGTGAATCCAGATCCGGGTGGTAGTAGTTAATACAGATTTATGATATTCCGCACTTGTTATATTTCATTGTAGTTAATTATTGGTAATTACTTAACGAAAATAAGGAATTGGTAAATGATTCTCTAACGTTGACTTGCCTCGCTATTACTTGTAGTAAGTTCTAGAATGCTTGTGAATTGTGAATCCAGATCCGGGTGGTAGTAGTTAATACAGATTTATGATATTCCGCACTTGTTATATTTCATTGTAGTTAATTATTGGTAATTACTTAACGAAAATAAGGAATTGGTAAATGATTCTCTAACGTTGACTTGCCTAGTAAGTGAAATGTTAGGCGTCATCACGGTCCCGTCGGTGGGAAATTTCGGGCCGTGACAGTTGGTATCAGATCACTAGGTTGCCTAGGTCTCATGATTTACTAGCAACCTTAGTAAAGTCTGGAGGATCGGTACGGAGACGTCTGTGCTTATCTCCCAGAGGCTATGAAGTTTAGGAATAAGTCTCACTTCTATTCTTCTTTGTCGTGCGATTTTGCTTTCTCAATGCTGATTGAACTCTTCTATTCTTATTCTCTCGCAGATGGCGAGAACACGTACCGCTTCCTCAGCTGAGCAGCAGCCAGAGCCTCCAGTGATAGCTCTTACGCGGGGCAGAGGTCGAGGTCGAGGTCGTGCCAGAGGCCGAGGCAGAGGCAGGGGCAGGGCTCAGCCTAAGGCCCGAGCAGCAGCTCTAGCAGTGGAGCCTCAGATAGAAATTTACGAGGAGGTTCTAGCCCAGAATGTTCCTGTCAGACCAGCTCAGGTTCCGGAGGGGTTCATTGCTACCCCAATCCTTCAGGATGCTTTGGTCCGTTTGGTGGGCCTTATGGAGAGTGTGGCCCAGACTGGCGAATTTCCCATGGCACCAGCAATCTCTCAGGCTGGAGGAGGAGCCTAGACTCCTACCACTCCCGCTCCGGTGCAGATAGCTCCCCAATATTAGGCTCTAGCAGCTCAGCCAATCGGATTAGTTCAGCCGGTTATTGCGGCGCAGATCGGAGATGGGCCAACTATGTCTTCTAAGGCTTTATGGAGATTGGACAAGTTTACCAAGCTCTTTCCTGTTTACTTCAGTGGTGCTCCTTTAGAGGACCCCCAGAAGTATCTTGACAGTTGTCACAAGGTTCTACGGAACATAGGTATAGTGGAGACCAATGTGGTCGATTTTGCTGCATTTCAGATGACTGGTTCCGCCAAGAAACGGTGGAGAGATTACTTGTTGACCAGACCAGTTGGGTCGCCTGCTCTTACTTGGGACCAGTTCTCTCAGCTCTTCATAGAGAAGTTTCTGCCTATCACATTGAGGGAGGAGCGTCGCCGTCAGTTTAAGCATCTCTAACAGGGCGGTATGACTGTTACTCAGTATGAGACCCGTTTTGTGGATTTGGCCCGTCATGCCATTCTTATGCTTCCCACCGAGAGAGATAGGGT
>AWOL01S0058009.1:0-12317 GCA_000715115.1 Nicotiana otophora | reverse complement strand
GTACGCTCGGGCCGAGTACGGTACCGGGTGCCGGCCACGTCCCTTCAGGTTTGGGGCGTGACAGTAAGTCGAAAAAGACTAAATGCACTACCCCAAAATCCGACGATGTTTATCTCAAGCTTCTTGTCAAGCTGTACCGGTTTCTTGTGTGGAGGACTGTGAGCCTGTTCAATGCCGTGATACTGAAGAGGTTGTTCATGATCAAGATCAATAAAGCTCCCTTGTCTCTATCACGCTTGATTACTTACATGAAAGGAAAGGAGGACAAGGTTGTTGTAGTTGTCTGCACTGTTACTGATGATGTTCGGGCTTATGAAGTCCCTTTGCTCAAGGTTACTGCACTGAGATTCACTGAAACAGCTAGAGCTAGGATTGAGAAGGTTGGAGGAGAATGCTTGACCTTTGATCAGCTTGCTCTTAGAGCCCCTCTCGGGCAGAACACGGTACTGCTTAGTGGTATAAAGAACTCGCGGGAAGCTGTTAAACACTTTGGTAGAGCTCCTGGTGTCCCACACAGCCACACGAAGCCTTATGTTCGGGCAAAGGGAAGGATTTCTTATTTCACCGTTGTTTCTCTGACACTCCAACCTATAGCCGATTTTGAATGCTTTTATTATCTATTTTACAAAATTAAGCCGCCTTTAAAAAAAACTATTTCAAACACTATTGATTGCCAATCCCCGGCAATGGCTCCAAACTTTGACGAGCGCAAAACATACAAAATATAATATCGTATCTACAGGGATTGGAGTTAAACAGCATTTTTATAGTTTATAGCTTGGTTGCTATCTAAGATGATCAACAGTTGAGAATTATGTGATTAAAAACTAAGCTATAAACTACGAAAATATTGTTTAAGCCAAATCCTTGTGGATACGATATTGTATTATACTATATTCAACTAGCGAGCATATTTAAGTGTGTGTTTTGCGCTCGTCAAATTTTGGCGCCATTGCCGAGGATCGAACCCGGGTCATCTGCATGACAGGCGAGAATTATGTGATTAAAAACTAAAATTAACTAAGAATCTAGAGCTAATTGACTATGACAATCGCAACAAAAGTAAGCAAGGAAGATATCAATGGGACAAAATAGGGGTTGATTAAATAGGTGCAAGTTAATTGCCTCGGATTTAACTCTAGTTAATTCACTTTTAATGTTCAAGTGAGTCTCTCGAATTCACTCAATTATTAGTTCAAATGTTTAGTAGAAACTCCTCTCTCGTTAAGTCTCAACCTCACAATGTGAACCAATTTAAGCTCGATGAAGATATGCAAGAGTTTGTAGTGGATTGGTCTTAAGGAAAACCTCTCTCAATTATTCTCCTAACTAGGTCTAAACAATAATTCAACTAAACCCTTTCGATTACTAAGAAGAATTAATGAATTCAACCAACAAGATAATGCAAAGATATCATAAGTATGCCTCTCTCGATTACATGAACATGTGAATATAGATACAACAATTAAAATACCCAAAATGATTCAATTCATAAAAACTAGAGTTAATATCCTCAAACAAATATCAATACACCAAATCCATCAATCTCTAAAGAGAACTACTCCATATATATGGAGTAATTCATCACAAATATAAAGAAAAGCATAAAACGATCCAAACTCTTGCCTTGAGTGAGGATGAAAAGATGAATTACTTTTTCTTTCGCTTCTCTACCTCCTCCTTAGCCTCCTTAGGTCTTAAAAGTGTCAAAAGTCCTAAAAATAACATTTTTACATGTGTTTATACCAAGTAGGGTCGGACCCAAATAAAACCACCTTTTCCTACGTGAATTTGGACAACTACTCTGTAAAAATTGCACAGGCGTGCCGCATGGGGCGACGTGCCACGCGGGGCGTTAATGGGAAAGTACAGAGAGTTAAAATTTGTTAGGAAGCCAGAAAATGTACCGGCGTGGTACCACGCCCGCGGGTGTGTTGTTTTCTCAAAGTCTGAATTTTTCTTGACTTGTTGAAATCCAGATGTGGTTTTCAACCCCCAAACGTGATCCCGGCTTTATCCCTTGGGCATTTACTCAAATTTCAAAGCTCCAAATCACTTGAAGTCATTTGGTAACATCTACAAAGCTCGAAATCCTCCTACAAGGCATAAACACACAATTAGTGCAAAACAGTATCAATTAAAGCTCAAAACAAGTAAAGTGCAGTAAATTAGAGTGCAATAAGCGACTAAAATACGAGATTATAGCCTAGCATTATATGTGCGCCTATGCAACTCTTCTATCCTTTTTCCGCTATCTTTTAGCCAATCTCTAGGCCTCATATTGTGAACATATACAGATCTATGACAAGCTCTCCCTCTGGGAATCTATTGGTGTACTGAAGTTCTTCGCTTCGTACTTTGTCGAACTTACGACTATTGATATTTTTTTTTCATAGCCTTGATTATCTATCCTTATGGATTTACTCCATCTAGGTAGGTCATACTATACCATAACACTTACTTCGGTTTATTGTTACTGAGGTCTGCTACCCAACTCTAGGTTACTCTCGTTGCTTACCTTGTATGATAAATCTAAGTCCTTTAATGATTCCTCATTACTGTTCATCATAAGGATGACGGCCTAATCTTATCTAATACTTTGTAACTTTTATTCATCTATTGTTGATTCACCTTAATGTTGATCTATAATCTACAACTGATAACTTGAAACCTCTTACGTAATACATTGTCACTAGGGCTCACGTCACATCGAGGAACATTTGAGGTGATTTGCCTGATCCACTTAGGGGTGATACTATACTTCAATAACCGTATTTCATATCATCCCCACGTGATTCATCATATGGGTTCTAATCCCGTACAATTCATGAAATTCCTTTTCTCAAAATCATTACTCATTCAAAGGTCGAACTGTTATCCTCTTATCTATCACCATTACACCCTTATTCTACTACCAGGACAACATTTCATCTCTTCTAATTGCTCCTAGTCTTAGACTCCTCTGAGTTTATTCAGGTTGTACCGAGATTTCTATAACTTCGGAAGCCATCAGCTCTCTTGTTTTTGATGGGTTTAATCCCGAGCACTTACCTATTCTCGTCACCTTCTCACACATCTTTTCTTATCCTTACTCCTATCTACCTAAAACCTTATCGCTCTACCATACTTTATCTTGAGACCTACACATATCTATGCATACTACTCGCAACCTTCCTTTAACTTGCTAGCACCATAGATTTCCTTTCGTGCCTTCTTAATTGCCTTTAAACATAAGCAATTACTTTTCCTGGTCATTCTGCCACTTGTTGCACGAATACATGGCCTATCTCATTGCCACGAATACTGGAATTCCTTGCAACTCATATGATCTCAAATATCACCTTTTGGATTTGTTTTCTTCTTCCTGTTCATTAGCCACGATAGGTGTCACTTTCTTATGGAGTGCATACAATATTGTTGTGTGACTATTGTTATAAGACCATTTCTTCTTTATGTCACTATGCTTAAGTTGAAGCCTTCTTCCTTATTTTCTCAGCTAGTATTTCTTTGTAGTACTTAAGGGAGACCCTTTGACTCCTGTAAAGCCGCAAGCTTATTACATCGTATACCTGAAAGAATTTTTGATGTTCTTACTCGCCTATAATTATCCATAGTTACTTACCTCTGCACCCTTGTGCTTGTAGGGTTGCTTATGATTTGAAATTTTTGACTGTCTTCCTAGTGGCACCGTCTTTTTTTCGTAGCACTTATACGGTACCTTTAACAACCCCAACTCCTATCTGAATATTTTTCAAGGATTACGACGTCATATCTGCGAGACTGAATTCACTATGTTGGGGTTCACTACGTTTATCTTGTAAAATCTGTTGATTTGTAAGTATCCTCTTATCTAGCCATAACTAGGCTCTTCCTGAATCAACTACTAACTACTCGTTGGTCCATTCTCATATCTATATTTTGCGTAATCTCTCTTGGGTTATGTCCTTTGTCTTAACTTATACCTTGCACTGGCTCCTTATGTTTCAAGTGTTCATTTGCACTTATTTATCAATAACATCTAGTGCTGGAACCTTTATTGCCTCTCCCCAGCATCGTGCTTGCATAATGTTCTAGAGTCTTATCATATCTGAAGGATATGAATAAATGCAATCTCATTCCTTTCGCCTTTCTACCACATTCTTCCTTTATTATTCCATGGTTACCTGAACTGCATAGCTCCGACTTAATACTATATCACACCATCTTCCCCCTTTAGGGGAGTACTAACATTTAATGCTATGAAGATTTACCTATAAATGTTTTACCTTTTCATCTTTGGTGTCTTTTTTCATCTTCACGGACTCTTACTTGCCTTGCGTCAACCCTTCTGTACCAGGGATAATTGAATTTCTTACGCATGAAGGTGACACCTAGTGTAACTGGCATACTTAGTCCCTTAAGCTTAACTCTGCTCACAGTGCTTGCTTTAGGGAAGCGTCTTCCTGAATGACCTTTAAAGATTATTCTTTTGTTGTCCATTCTATTATTGCCGGAACGCGATCTCTGAAATTATCACGATGTCGACTATTATCAAATCCTACGGTCCCTAATTCATGTTCGTTTTTATCTTTTTTACTAGACCATACTAATTTGTGTTACTACATGGGGTCCAACTTAGCCTTCTGGTAATCACGTTGGAGTCACCAACTCATTTCTCAAAATGAGGATAAGACCTTTGGCCTATACTCTTTTATTGTCTCAAGGCCTGTCACCTCTTGTCTTTTCCTTCACTTGACTATAGACTTTGTCATCGTGTCATATTTGTATTTACCGTTATCACCAATTTATCACATCTCACTCATAATGCTTCATTTACTATCTTCTTATTCTCCTACTAATATTTCTATCTATCACTTTATTCTGAAAAATTCAACAAAACATTCTTTCACTTTTAGCTCCCCTTGCTTTATCTCACTGGCTCTTCGGGTCGCCTAACATTCTCTTTTTTTCCTAGAGGCGGGAGTCATGCTATGGTAAATATTTATCCCTTCTAGGATTCCGCTGCCTGTCTTCTGAAATGTTTGAACATTTTAGTATTCGTATTTGACTGTTCTATTCTAGAGTGCATAATCTGGGTTTCTCACAAGGAGTTCTATTACCACGTTTGCACTATCCTTCGGAAATGTTATCTAATGATAACAATCCCTCCACTATTTTCGGTTACTCTAACCCCAGTTGGATCCTAATATCACATCCCTCTCTTAAACTATATATGTTAGCTGCCATAGGACATAACTGAGATGGGTGTAGCCAATTGTATATATATCTCTGTTACTGTTTAAAGTAACTTAGAACGCTTATATTTCTCATCCTGAATTATAAATATTGGTAATCTTCACTACTGGGTACCTCGTACCCATCTTCACCTTGCATTGTTTACTTGTTGAAACTTTTATCTACCTTATGATTCTCTTATTGCTTTATACCATATGGGTGAATAGATATTCATGCCTTAGGGTTCTTTATCATGAAGCTTACACGTCTTAGTACACATATGATCTTCTGAAGACCTCACATTTACTCATCATAAGCATGATGCAAAATCGAGTTCCTCCTACTCAACTCTTCCACAGCCACATTCAATATATTACTAACTGTCTTTCTGGATATAGGTATCATTATATTATGAATAAAATAGAATTTAGAAGTTTGAATTCTTACAACTGAGCTCTACCATACGATCTAGAGTAAGAAGAAACAGTTACAGTCCTAAATGCCATATAGCCTCATGCTTAAAAGTGTGGTGCACAACACACTCATAAACAAGACTCTACTAGACACGACTTGTAGACTCCCTAGGACAGAACTGCTCTGATATTATTTTTGTCATGACCCAAACCGAAGGGTCGCGACGGGCTGCCTAACTCAACCGAGTACCAATATAACATATCCTTTTTATCATACTATCATGGGTAAAAAATCCGAAAAGGTCGTCATGAGATAACCAGAATAAACATATGAGAATACTCGACATAGGACGACCCAACATGGAATACAAAGCTTATACATGTGACATATGGGCCTATATGGCCGACATGATCATTTGTACACTCAAAACATAGGCCGACAATGCCATACAATCATCCATATACATGATATATGTCTACAAGCCTCTAAGAGTACATAAATATCATAAAGGCTGGGACAGGGCCCCGCCATACCAATCTATACATGTCTAAAGCATACTGACCAAATAGGCAACTCCGGAGCAAGTGGAGTGCACCAACAACTTTCGATGAGCTGATAGCCTATTGGGAGGACTGTCAACCCGTCTATCGGGACCTACGAGCATGAAACGCAGCATCCCCAGGAAAAAGGGACGTCAGTACAAATAATGTATCGAATATGTAAGGCATGAAAGCAGTATATAAAAGACATGAAAGAAAAATGGAGTACAAAACTAAACCTGTAAGTTTGAATAGTTGTGTGCATCATGAAACATTTATAATATCATGCATATGCGTATAAATGTCATCTCATGCATAGGTATATGCGTATATAACATCATCAAGCCTTTGAGGGCATCCCATCATATCATCTCGGCCTCTATGGACGAAATCATCAACGTATGCTAGCTGATCAAGTGGTGGTGCATATATAATGCCATAACCTTTCCCCATACCCCATATACATATAATATACGCATATATAACAGTATTTGGTCATGGGTCAATGTACATGTATAAATGAATGCAATGCATAAGAAGTAAGTCAATAAGATCTCTCAGGATGTCATAAGATCAATATGCCTTCGGTTAATATCACAAAATAAACTTTATCACTTATGTATTTTCTGAGATCCATGAACAGACGATATAATAATAGGACATGTGGGT
Source organism: Nicotiana otophora (assembly GCA_000715115.1). Lineage (NCBI taxonomy): Eukaryota > Viridiplantae > Streptophyta > Magnoliopsida > Solanales > Solanaceae > Nicotiana > Nicotiana otophora. Next base: position 5,481 of record AWOL01S0058009.1, on the reverse strand, counting down.
AATCAAGAACATAGGCAACCCTAGTACTTCTAAGAATAAAGTCATTTGTGAAAATTGGTATTTGCTCATTTCGTTGTATCATATAGATCATGCCAAAAGGAAAGAAGTGATAGTCTTAACATACCTTAACCATGTTGAGTCCTTAATACCTTCCAAGCAAATCTTCAAACAATTCAACTCAATCTACCATAGTATAAGGAGATTCAAAATTAGCATCGAGTAAGGCTAAGTTCGTAACTTAAGCTATTAGCTCGTTGACATAAATTTGACAGCATCGCCCCTGTAACAAGGGCCTCTTCTATTACCATATACCAATAACAAAAACCAGAGAAATCTAGCAACATATAAATATCAATAACATGACACCATATAACAACAACAAGTCACAACTACTTCACGAGGAGCGGTAAGCTCCGATTGTATTTCGTATACCCCATATCACCCCTTATAGACTTCTTACTTTAACTTAAAAGTATCATTAACATGATAATTAAGTAATTCATCAATTATTGCAGCCTTATACCATATATTTATAACAAAGAAAACAATCAACAACTCCAACTATCCTCAATAATCAACTTTATTCACTAGTTCATGTCTAGTCCATCCATTTAACTTAATCAACATTAAGATAACCTTAAGCACATGCAAGAATACAACATACATTCTTCTACTGTAGCTTCAAGTCGAAATCCAAGTTACATTAGCTTACAACAGCCCTCAATGGTAATACAACACCATAGATGTGACTTAAGCAAATCTTCACTTCCAATCTCAAGCTTCATATGTTTCTTTCACCAATTCACTTGATAAACATATAGACATGCATAACAACAGAAACAATATCATAATCAAGTTAGTTTCCCCATTTTCCAGCCATAACAACATATATATAGCCTTAAAACAACCCAACAAAAGATAACAACATCTCTTCTCGTTTCAAGTGCTATTTAGTAATCTTTCACTCCAACACCACAACCAACATGTAATTAACCTTTAAACACCATCAAAAGGATGTTAAAAATACCTTAGGCAGTAAATATATTTCGAACCCTAAGCTTAACTTAGCTCACCATCATCCTTATCCACACCACAACACCATAGAGTGGTTATTCTTCACCTTTGGCTAACTTTGATGTTGGATTATGGTGTATTTTTTTGAAATTTGTTTGGAGCTTTTGTGGAACTGTTTGGGAGGTTTTGGAGAGTTTAAGGATGGAAGGAGGATGAAAAATTAGCAAATATCATCCCAAAGACGAGATAAAAACAAGTGAAGGTCGGCCACCAACCAAGTGGGTTCCATAGGGGCTTCCTGCGCAGTCTCGCAAAAACACGAATATCTCTCAACACCGATGTCTTATGGACGAACGGTTTAATGCGTTAGAAACTAGACTCATAGATATTTAATTTTTTATGTGGATAATCCCATAATTCCAAGTATATTGGGATAAAAGGTCAGCTACATTTGACCTAATTTTCAGTACATTATAAATGTAACTTGTGATGACCTTTGTCAACTTTTGTTCCACAACTCGCTTGACTTCAAAACGTAATATTCGATTATCATATGACTAAAGTAACTCATAAAATAACCTCTTATCATGGTAAGAACCCTATTATCATCCCAAATGTATTTGTTATAATATTCCTAACTTGTCGACATTCGATGAAACTTATTTTCTTCAATTTGTTTAGCTTCTAAGCCTTCCAACTCTCTTGGTACTGGTTATCCGTGATCTTAAAGATTTGTAATCTCCAAGGTAACATGATTAACTTACTTTGTATACTTTCAAAGACAATCTCATTTCTGAGCTTACATCATTTGACTTACGGCGTGCTCTCACGTACGAAAACATGGGGTGTAACAGATTTAATTCTAATGGCTTGGTTATGTGCAAATGGGTTTCTAAGTGTTCTCGACGATTTCTGCCATAACTTGAGATGGATTTATCTACAGGTATGAGCGGTATGTGATGTGTTATAATTTTCTCCTAGATGGGATCAAGTGGAAGGTTTCTGACTGATCGGGTATGTATTATGCTTGTGACTTAGAGTTGATTATTAGATTCTCGTGCTTTTCATATGATGGCATGATAGATGTGGTGCGTCCTGTGGGATAGAGATTTGCATGTACAAGGTGGCAGTTCAGGTTTGAAGGAAAGGTCAAGAATTCTTCAACAACATGGACGGTTTCGGGTAATTAGATGAATGTGATTACTACTTGGTATTGCCCGAGAATGGTGCATATTTCAGAAGGCGCACTGTATTTTGACTTACGGATTCTTCATTGTTAAAGCGGCACTCTCTTGGTTGATCGACTATTGATGTTCAAATTTTGCTATGTGGCATGGAAGAATTATAGAAGTATTTTTCATGGGGGTTATTATGTATGAGAGATGTGTTAGTCATTCGAGTGGTGGAGTTAGGATCGGCTATGGTGATTCATGTGTTCTATGGATTTGGAGTCTGAAGTTCATAGAAGCAGATTGTTTCGATGTTGCAGACTGTGAAGACGTGGCCAAAGTTAGCTATATGGTAGTATATGCTATGGTTAGGTCATTGTGGATTTTTGGAGGGCCATTTATCCATTTGGGGAAGACCGGAGTTGATTCGGGGGCCCATTGGTAGGCCCAATAAGGATGTCTATTCTATACCGGGTCGGATTTGTTGACTAAGAACTGTTAGTATTGAGGGGTGTGGCATTCGGTTAGAGTTGAGATTGTTCGTGTTCTGATATGTTCTATGTGTTACTCTTCTATGCTATGTGGGATTATGATTTATTGGTTATATGCACACATTATGTGGTTCTGTTTGGGTCTTGTAGCAGAATTCGAGCGAGGTGGTCATTGGGGTATTGAATGGTTGATTGTGACTTGGTTATGGTCTTTCTGGGTTGTGGTATATAGTGTTATTTGCTTCTCCATGGTTATGGTCATGCACTTCGTGAACTTGATGTTGAATTGCGCATGGTTGTTGATTTTGAGCATTGTGGCCTGAGGTATTTCATATGGACTAGTGTTTGGATGAGGTGACGCATTGTAGTTGGGTTACGTTGAGATATGATCCTTTGTGATAGATTCATGTTTCTTTGTTCTGCTTTGTGTGATGGGTTCATAGCATTGCATTGTGGTGTTGTATGTTGAGCTTGCGGGACGGTTCTCTCATTGATTCATTTTTCCATATTTGAGTACATTTGAATTGCTGCTTATTGGTACATAGATTGCACGGTTTGTGGCTTTAGGTTGTATTGGTGTGGCATGTCAATAGAATAGTTTTGTTTGATGAGATAAGGTTATTGGACCTAGAATGAATACTATCAGATTTGATTACGGTATGTTTGGAAGAATAATATCGGAAGTCGGCTTAGGATTTGGCTTTGGTTCTTGTCGAACGAGAGAGACCTCCATGACTTGTTGATCCCATGAGTGCTTATGAGTTTTTGCATGTTTCTTTCACCATCGACAGTGTACGAAGGTTTTGGAACGAGATTTTATTTGATATGAGGTTTATTATCGGTACCTGGTTTGTTTTGAGTAGTTATTGTGATCGAAAACTATTACTACGATATGCGAGTTATGTGGTATATCATGTGATTTCATCTTGTGTTATGGTTATGGCTTGATACAGCTTGATTAGACTTATACAGTGTGTAGATGCGAGATTCGGGTCTTGTAAGAAATTCTGGATATTGGAAATTAGGTTCCAAGGTTTATGGGCTAAGGTTGAAGGAAGAATCTTCGGTTATGTTGAATTGACGGACTTATATGGATTGGGGTGACATGGGACCACCCCCGATATGTGCATGGTAAAATTACACAGTGAATTGATGGGCTTGAAATGACTCTTGGCATGTTCGAGGACGAATGTATGTTTACGTGGGGGAGAATGTAACGACCTCACCTGGTCGTTTTGAGCATTTGCATTCCATTCATCTATTTGAAGTCTTGAGTAGCTTCATATGATATATTATGACTTGTGTGAATCGTCGGTTTTGGTTTTCAGGTGATTCAGAATTGATTTGGAAGAATGATTCTCAACTAGGAAGCTTTAAGTTGGAAGAGTTGACCAAGTTTGACTATTTAGTATTTGACCTCATATCGGAGCTTTGATGGTTCCAGTTAGGTCCGAATGGCGATTTTGGACTTGGGCGTGTGCCCGGATTTGCATTAGGATATTTCTANCGATGTCTTATGGACGAACGGTTTAATGCGTTAGAAACTAGACTCATAGATATTTAATTTTTTATGTGGATAATCCCATAATTCCAAGTATATTGGGATAAAAGGTCAGCTACATTTGACCTAATTTTCAGTACATTATAAATGTAACTTGTGATGACCTTTGTCAACTTTTGTTCCACAACTCGCTTGACTTCAAAACGTAATATTCGATTATCATATGACTAAAGTAACTCATAAAATAACCTCTTATCATGGTAAGAACCCTATTATCATCCCAAATGTATTTGTTATAATATTCCTAACTTGTCGACATTCGATGAAACTTATTTTCTTCAATTTGTTTAGCTTCTAAGCCTTCCAACTCTCTTGGTACTGGTTATCCGTGATCTTAAAGATTTGTAATCTCCAAGGTAACATGATTAACTTACTTTGTATACTTTCAAAGACAATCTCATTTCTGAGCTTACATCATTTGACTTACGGCGTGCTCTCACGTACGAAAACATGGGGTGTAACAGATTTAATTCTAATGGCTTGGTTATGTGCAAATGGGTTTCTAAGTGTTCTCGACGATTTCTGCCATAACTTGAGATGGATTTATCTACAGGTATGAGCGGTATGTGATGTGTTATAATTTTCTCCTAGATGGGATCAAGTGGAAGGTTTCTGACTGATCGGGTATGTATTATGCTTGTGACTTAGAGTTGATTATTAGATTCTCGTGCTTTTCATATGATGGCATGATAGATGTGGTGCGTCCTGTGGGATAGAGATTTGCATGTACAAGGTGGCAGTTCAGGTTTGAAGGAAAGGTCAAGAATTCTTCAACAACATGGACGGTTTCGGGTAATTAGATGAATGTGATTACTACTTGGTATTGCCCGAGAATGGTGCATATTTCAGAAGGCGCACTGTATTTTGACTTACGGATTCTTCATTGTTAAAGCGGCACTCTCTTGGTTGATCGACTATTGATGTTCAAATTTTGCTATGTGGCATGGAAGAATTATAGAAGTATTTTTCATGGGGGTTATTATGTATGAGAGATGTGTTAGTCATTCGAGTGGTGGAGTTAGGATCGGCTATGGTGATTCATGTGTTCTATGGATTTGGAGTCTGAAGTTCATAGAAGCAGATTGTTTCGATGTTGCAGACTGTGAAGACGTGGCCAAAGTTAGCTATATGGTAGTATATGCTATGGTTAGGTCATTGTGGATTTTTGGAGGGCCATTTATCCATTTGGGGAAGACCGGAGTTGATTCGGGGGCCCATTGGTAGGCCCAATAAGGATGTCTATTCT
>AWOL01S0058001.1:15302-90073 GCA_000715115.1 Nicotiana otophora | reverse complement strand
TTGGATTTGGAGGTCCCTATATTGATTTGGTCCTATTTGGCGAAAGCTAGAAAGTTGAAGGTTAATAGGTTTGATCGAGAATTGACTTTGATGATATCGGGTTCAGATTGTAATTCCAAGAGTTGGAATAAGTCCATTTTGTTATTTTGGAACTTGCATGCAAAATTTGAGGTCATTCCGAGTTTATTATGCATGTTCGGCGTAAGTTTCAAATTTCAAAATTTGGATTTGTTCCTTGGGCTTGAATTGATGCACGATTTGTGGTTTTTATATTGTTCTATATGATTTGAGGTCTCAAGTAGGTCCATTTTATGTTTTAGTATTAGTTGGTGTGATTTAACAGGGTCCTAGGAGCCTCGGGTGAGTTTTGCATAGGCTTTGGATTATTTGTGGTGGTTATGGCTGATCAGTTCTAGTGCTTTCACACCTGCGACATTTGGTTCGCATGTTTGACTCCGTAGAAGCGGAACTGTACCGAAGATGAGGCATTGATTGAGCTCAAGGGTTTTTGCAAATGCGACAGTTTCTGTGTAGAAGCGCGATCGTAGGTGAACATTTTGCCCACAGATGCGGCTCCGCATGTGCAAGTGTTTGTCCGTAGAAGCAAAATTTTGGTACTTAAGTGGAGTCCACATCTGCGATGATTTTTCCGCATATGAATTTTTGCAGATGCGACTTAGGGGTGCAGAAGCGAAAATGCCGGGTAGAATTTATCTTGAACGAGGATTTAATTTCATTTATCACATTTTGAGATATAGAGCTCGGATTTGGGCGATTTTGGTGGAGATTTTCACGATTTGGATTGGGGTAACTGTTTTTGACTGAGATTTGTTTATTATTCATGATACCAACCTTGATTTTAGTGATTGATTGATAAATCTAAGTAAAGAAATTGAGAATTCTAGTAAAAACTTTTCTAATTAGGAAATGTGGATTTGAACCCTGATTTGGAGTCTGAATTGGATCAAACTTGTATGGTTGGACTCGTATTGGAATCGGTGTTCCGAATTTCTGACATTTATCGGGTTCCAGGAGGCTGACCTGGGTTGAATGTTTTACTTGACTTTTTGATTTTTTTAAAGATCGAAGCTTTATTGTTTGGGGTTGTTTTCTATAGCTTTTATTAATGTTATTAAGTTAGTTTGGCTAGATTCGAGCAGTCTGGAGGTTGATTCACGCGGAAAGGGATTTTTAGAGTACTGGTTTGGCTTGTTTGAGGTAAGTATCTTGTCTAACTTTATGTTGGAGAATACCCTTTAGGTTTCATCCCTGATTTGTTGATTGATGTGATGTGAAAAGTGATGTCTACATGTGGTGACGAGTATGTATTTGGGTACTATGCGTGATTGTGACCGGAATAGATCGTAGGCTATTATATGCCTTAATGGGATAATGAACTTTATATGAAACATGTTGAGATCACTTTATGACTATTTGATCTTGATCATTACATTTACTTAGCCATAGTCATATTTAATTTTTTGAACACCCCTTCTCTTTTATGATTTTTGTTATATCCTTGTGCACTATTGTTGAAAGAGTGAGCTTATATCATGGTGAAACTTTGGTATCATTGTATGTGATATTGTGGCACTTGGAATCATTGTTTTGTGCTATTGTGGCACTTGTGGAAAAGTTGAGTAGATTTATTGGGGGTGTCAGCACGAGATCTTTGCCGTGTAATTGTGTTTAATATTGTGCGGGTGGGAAAACATAAGGGTGGCATTATCTCAAGCTGCCTATGAGGGAAAATAAAGGTGTCTATATGCGCATGTGAAGAAATAAAGGAGGCATTTCATTGTTGTGTGCACATATGGAAGAATAAGAGTGGTATTGTTGATGATGTTATGTGATATTTCGAGGTATCCTTCTTGATGATGTGATTGTGTTGAGGCGGGGCTTTTATTTTGATTACATAATTATTTATGAAAGTTTTTGTCTTTCACTAATATGAGTTAACAGTTGTATTTGACGTGTTATACAACAAGAGCGAGAATAGTCTCAAGCCAATTAAAAAATGCAAACATCCGAGATAGGGTATAAACACGACCACAATTATCTAGCAACACCCAAAACCCGATGTCAAAATATCACGAGTATCGAAAAATAAGAGTAAACTATGTCTAACAATATAGCAATATCTATTTGAAAGAAATAAAAGACTGTAATAGATAATCAAGGGAGGGGGGAGGACTCCATGTGCTGCGAATCGGACAATAAGGCAGCTCACCATGATGTCTGTAAAGAAAATCATTATGTAGCAACATGGGTATGACTGGTACCGATCTCAGAATTTGCACAAATATGTGCAGAAGTGTATTATGAGTAAAAAACTACGATACTCAGTTAGTATCAAGTCTAGCCTTGAAGAAGTAGTAACGAGGGGTCGACACTAACACTTATTAATAGTTTAATAAGCAAATAAAACCATAAAACACAATAATTTCTATGGCATGATAATATCAAATGGGTACAATTCAAAGGCACAACAATATATGATATTCAGACATAGTTTTCAGGTAAGGAAACACAAAACAAGTTACTATCTCAATTTATTTCAATATCATGATATAAACCAAGGCAATATGTATATATGAGAGCTACTGCATGAATCTAGAATGCATATGCATACTCATCATCAAATCTCAACACCTCACAATAACATACCATACACCTGAAACTGGCCAATTGTCCAAACTAGCACCAATCTGGGCGCCTGCGCTCACTGGACCCAGAATAACACAGGTAATCACCATTACGACATGTAATCCAATCCACTAATAATAATGAAGTCTATATTTAATATTTGCTCGTAACTTCCTTAGTGTCAAATCCTCAACTTTCCTCGATATCCACTCTCCAACGCATGTATATGCATACAAGATAACGTAGTAAAAGCGGAACATGACAAAATAATAGAATGCGGATGAATAGTAACATGATTAAGAGATTGTTATCGCTAGTCATAAAATTTAACTTACATAATATTTTTTATGTTCATTTATCATTCTTAAGTCCGATCATGATATCAAACATAAGTAATAACATCCAATAATCATAAATTACATGTTCAATAAGGCAATTGCATGAATATGACTAAAGTAGAAAGTCCAACAAGGTGAAACAAGTCCGTCAAGTTCAAACCGACAAGTCATAATTCTAACATAGTATCTAGGAATGATTTATGATTTATCACGTAGTGAAAGAATCAACGAAGCATGGATAACAATTCATAAAGACTCAATGAGGCATAATATAAGCTTATCTCTATCTAGCTATGGTCATAGCCTAACCACACATATATGATGACGTCCAAATCCACTCCAAAAAGAGTAAGAGGACACAGCCGTATGCAATATAATTTACCCAACTATGAGTTGGGGTCGAATCGCATAGAGAACAATATGTAGGCGATTAGGCAAGTAAGAGAATTATCGCTTATTATGTTAAGCCAAACACTACTAAAGGTGTTTTGAGATAATGTTATAACTAAATGTGAAAATGTAAACTAACCTATAAAGCAAGAAAAATGATCAATGGCTACAAGCATGGATACACGGGGAATTACACGCAAGTAACGATCTAATGTACTTAACGATTTTGCAGATATATGCTACAACAACAACAACAACAACAATAACACAGTATAATCCCACTAGTGGGGTCTGGGGAGGGTAGTGTGTACGCAGACCTTACCCCTACCCTAGAGTAGAGAGGTTGTTTCCGATAGACCCTCGGCATCCTTCCCTCCAAGAACTCCCCACCTTGATCTTGGGGAGACTCGAACTCACAACCTCTTGGTTGGAAGTGGAGATTGCTTACCACTAGAGCAATGCTATTTTTTGATAATTAGACTCGGATAATAATTCTATGTTAGCTTCTTTCGAAGACTAATAAGACTTTCTAATTGAATTATCCCTAAAATAATTAAGAGAATTAAGCACACTCGAATATGGCTACAAGTAGTGCAATCCTACACCTAGGTAGAATCCATAAAATAAGGGTTAATACATAAAATTCTTGTTACTTTATCTTTCCCAACCTCAAATTACCTTTTCAAGTTTAATTCGAAGTTAATGGGTGAGTCCTAGGGTTAGCCAACCCCTTTGGAAATATTAAAGAGCAAGAATAATTAAAGAAACAATTAACTCACTTAAATATTAATAAAAATCATTCAATACACAAGCATAACAAGTGATTTAATCCAAACTTTCACAGTGAATATTTGTATAAAAATGTTTCATGTATTGGAATAAATACTACACACTTAAATATTCAATACAAATCAAAGAAATGAAGAAATGAGTAAAAATGGGTAAGCAATTCTCATCCAAAGTATTCACATCTTCAAATCCCAAGTGTGTGTGCAAGAATCCTAGCTCCAAGCTTGTGTTTCTTTTAGTCAAGACAGCCAAAGATAGCCACAGATATTTTTCGAATGAGCTGGGTCGAGTATTAAATGGTTTGGGCGTCAAAAACATGAAATTTTGTTTCTTCCAAATTTTTGCCCAGTGATTAAGCTTCACAATCATGTGAACAAGCACCGCAATAGCGATGAACAACATTTTTCCATCGTAGGGAAGAGCTTGAGGAAGGTGATGTTTTTGTGGCCTGTGAGTCGTCCTTCCCCGAAGAGCGGGTGGCATCCCAGGGGGAAACAATGGAGGTTGATCCCCCTCAGGTTTGGGGTCACCTTTGTTCACCGTGTCTATGTTTGACGATGCCCAAGCGGCAAAGGAGCAATCCAATGAAGGGGCTCGGGGCCCACGATGTGGACGATACCCTCTGTTCCTTTTTCGAAGGTGTGGAGTCAACCACCCAAGAAGACTTCTCCGAGTTTGGTGATTTGGAGGTGCCGAGGAAAGACCCATCTTCAAAGGTCGGTGGGCTAAACCAGATCCCAATATTAATCAATCGGTTCCCCGTCCTAAGCATGGATCCCGCCCGAAAGTGGTCAATACTCATCACCATCCCAAAGGGTGCCCGGGTTCTTTCCATACCCATTGGAATAGCTAGATACCTTCGATGCCTAGTAACCGAAGAAGACCAGGTGAAAATAAATAAGGTGGATACATCGTGCTTGTTTAATGAAGCACAATTGGCGTTGAATCAGGTAAGGTGTCATTACACTATTTCATCTTCGAATTTAGTTTTTGATATCTCTCATGCCTTTTTTATATTTTTGCAGGCCTCGGTACTTCATCATTAAAGTTTTCTCCAGTACCGGGCTGAGATTTACTAGCTCGAGGCTGAGGTCAGGAGCTTGTTGGGAAGAGGGACATGTATAAGCTTCTCAACGAGCAACGTGAAGAAGAAGTCAAGACTCTCCGGGATGTGTTGGATATGGCTTAGAAGGAGCAAGCCGACTTGGTGGAATATGTAATGATTTTTGAAGGTAGTGATGATGAGTTAGACATGGCAACTAACGGCCAATCCTTGCAGGTCCAATAGAAGGTTGACAGGATCGACCAACTTCGAGCCGATATGAACGAGGTCAAGCCCATGGCCGAAGGGTGGAAAGGAAAAATGGACCGATTGGATTTGGAGAAGGAGAATGCCCTCCAAGTGACGAGAGAGAAGGCCAAAGCATGGGCTCAACGAATTGAATACCTCAAGTCTCAAGTGGGCTCGTCCATAGCTTAACGGGATGCTCTTCGAATAGAGATCGAAACAACAAAGTTTGCGTTGAACATAACCAGGGCTGATGCTGCAGAGTTGGTGGCCCAGCACATGGCTGATGCTGAGGCAATGCAGGACTACCTGAAAGTTACTGTTGAGTATGTGAAGAATTTGTCCCGTAGGGAGGATCTCAAGGAGGTTCATGACCGGGGTTTCGACCTATCGGCCAAGATTGAAGATGCAAAAAGGCTCGACATCGAGGCCAAGAAGCTAGCTGACCCCGAGGGTGAGGAAGGCTCTGAGGGCTCCAGCGAACCTGACGGCTCTAGTGACGAGGCGGGTTCTGGTGAAGATCAGGCTTAGGTGCCTTAGGGATGTTTCTTAGTTTTTGTATTTTTTTTTATTTTGTTGAGGTTGTTATCGTTGGCCTTTGTAAAAGACTTTTATTGCAATGTATCTAAAGCTTTTTTCCCTTTGGAAATATTTGAGTTCGTTTCTTTTGGCTTCCCTTTTATGATTTGCAAGGATTCCAAATGCCTTAACATGGAATAAAACGTAGAAATAAGGTCTTGTTCGGAGGTTCGAACAAGACTCGTTCTCGATGTAACGTTTTTTTGAAACTTGTGGGGGATCAGTATGACCGGAAGCTTTCTCCTAAGTGCTAGTTTAGATGTTTTTAGATTATAGTTTTGCCGAGGGTAGCCTTTGTACCGATTTGGAATTTTGAAGGCCTTTATTTTTTTATTACGGGCTTCAGACGTCTCCAATCCATTTCTAGGGTGGTTGTAGCCTTTTTAAGTTTGGGTACGGCCTAATAGGCTTTGTACCTTCGGGCTTTGATACCCGAGCCGGTGGGCTTCGATACCCGAGCCGTCTGAACCTGCCTTGGACGATAGTCCCCGAGTATGGGTGGCCGCAGCCTTTTAAGATTAGGCATTGTCTAATAGGCTTTTGTGCCTCTGGGCTTCGATACCCGAGCCGTTTGAACTTGCCTTGGACGACAGTCCCCGAGTAGGGGTGGCCGAAGACTTTTAAGTTTAGGAACTGCCTAACAGGCTTTTGTGGCTCTGGGCTCCGATATCCTGAGTCGTCCGAGTTTGCCTTGGACGACAGTCCCCGAGTGGGGGTGATCTTTTATATCTAGATATAGGTGGCCCTTGTGCTCGATATCCTTAATGAACAAAATGTAATAGTCTTGAGGGGCAAAATATGTATCTGCAAGGTAGAAACTTTCTTTCTTTCCTGTGTGAAATATACAAGATTGTAAGTGTGTAAAAGCTTCGTGTTATGGCTTAGGTTAATCGCCGAGAGGGCTTGGATATTGTTGACGAAATCATCGATTTTGGTCAATAACCGGTCTTTGATTCTAAGTTAGCATGATCCACTGTTTCCTCGTTAAAAACCTTGCCGAAAAACCCATTTGGGACATAACCGGTTCAAGGGAAAAAGAATGCAACACATGCTTTCAGGCCTAGCAGATGCACCATTATTTGGTTGTTGCCTGCAAGTGTTAGACCAACTCGCAATATATGTAAAGAAAAAAAAGAATGGTGTTGTACCTTAGCAGTAGTATCGTTTTAATTAGGTCACATTCCAGCTTATGGGAAGTTGCTCACCGTTCCCTGCTTCGAATTTGTATGAACCTTTACCGGTAATCTCGATAATTTTATATGGACCTTCCCAGTTTGGTCCCAGCTTCCCTTCGTTCGGGTTCTGGGTACTCGGCGTCACCTTTCCTAACACCAAGTCCCCGATATTGAAGTGTTGGAGGTTGGCTCTCTGGTTGTAATACCTTTTGATCCGTTGTTTTTGGGCAGCCAATAGGACGAGGGCGGCCTCGTGCCTCCCATCTAGTAGTTCGAGGCTCATGATTATGGCCTCACCGTTTGACTCTTCAGTCACATATCAGAACCAATAACTTGGTTCTCCTACCTCTAATGGTATTAGCATGTCGGCGCCGTAGAACAACGAGAATGGGGTGGCCCCGGTACTAGATTTTGAGGTCGTACGGTATGCCCACAGGACTTAGGGCAAATTTTCCTTCCATTTTTCTTTGGTGTCGGTCAGTCTCTTCTTAAGGTTTTGGAGTATGGTCTTTTTTATAGACTCTGCCTGCCCGTTCCCACTAGGGTGGTAGGGTTTTGAGAGGATCCTCTTGATCTTCTGGTCCTCAAAACATTTTCTCACCTTACTACATATGAACTACTTCCCGTTGTCACATACGATCTCGGCCGGCATTCTGAATCGACATATTATGTGGTCCCAAATAAAATAAATAACCTTTTTCTCCCTGACTTTCTCAAATGCCTGAGCTTCAAGCCATTTAAAAAAATAATCAATCATAAATAATATAAATTGAGCCTTATCGGGTGCCCATGGCAGGGGACCGACGATGTCCATTTCCCATTTCATGAATGGCCAAGGTGACAAGACTGAATGCAGCAGCTCCCCGGGCTGGTGGATCATCGGTGTGTGCCTCTCGCAGTTGTCGCATCTCCAAACAAACTCCTTATATCGGTCCCTGAGTGGTTTTCGCATGTGCCTTCATGAACTTTACTCAAAATGTATTCGGTGTCTCCCGGCCCCGAGCATACGGTGAGTGGGCCATCGAATGTTCTTCTGAATAGGGTGTTATCTTTGTACAGGCTGAACCTGGCTGCCTTCATACGCAAAGCTCTTGATTCTTTAGGATCCGAGGGTAGCTTCCCTGTCTTCAAGTATTCTATATACTTGTTTCTCCACTCCCAGGTTAAGCTTGTCAAGTTTATCTTGTTGTGGCCTTCTTCCAGTATCGGTTTCATGACCTGTACGACCATTCCCGATTTGAAATCATTGTTATCAACGGATGACGCCAAGTTAGCTAGAGCATCGGCTTTGCTGTTTTGATCCCGGGGTATGTGTTGTAGGGTGCACTCCTTGAATAGATGTAGCGTTACCTATAGTTTATCCAGGTATCGCTGCAATCGTTCCTCTTTCACTTCAAACATCCCATTGACTTGGTTCACCACAAGCAGGGAATCATATTTAGCCTCGATCACTTCGGCCCCTAGGGGGTTTGCCAATTCGAGACCTGCAATCACGGCCTCATTGTTAGTCAATTTCAGAGTTCTAATAGATTGTCTAACTATGTTACCCATAAGTGGCTTTAACACGATGCCAAGCCCAGACCCTTTTGCGTTCGATCTGGATTTTTTTATACCGGAAATAGGCGTCGAGAAAGCTGAGGATCTCGTACCCGGCCGGCGCATCGATCATGCGATCGATGTTGGGTAGAGAAAAGATTCCTTGTTTAGGTATTTGTAGTCTACACACATTCTTAATTTATTTCCCTTTTAAGGGACCACTACTACGTTTGCTAACCAATCCGGGTCCTTAACTTCCCGAATGGATCCTATTTTAAGGAGTTTAGATAGATCGTCTTTGATGAATACATGCTTGACTTTGGATTGAGGCCTCCTCTTCTGTTTAACCGGGTGAAACTTCGGATCCAAGCTTAGCTTATGAGCAGTTATTTCCTGTGGGATCCCTGTCATGTAAAGATGGGACCAAGCGAAATAATCTATGTTAGCTATAAGGAATTCAATGAGTTTTTTCCTGAGCTCGGGACTTAATCCCATGCCCAGGTATACCTTCCGATCAGGCAAGTGCTCGATCAGTATGACTTGCTCCAGCTCCTCGAACATTGACTCAGTGACATCGGAATAGCCAGGGGCTATGAAAGACCTGGGAACCCTGTAATCGTCATCCTCACTCGTCCCCTGCTTTCCTGGTTTGGTCAGGGTCGGTGTTAGTGATTGCTATTTGGTTTCTTCTGTGGTGACCAAACTCGGGTTCTTTAATATCGAGAGTGTGGATATCGGAACCACCTCTTCGACCGCGAACATCTCGTTTGCATCCGGTTGCACTTCGTAAATTTTTTTAACTCCTCCTGGTATGGGTAATTTCAACACCTGATGTAATGTCGAGGGTACTGCCCTTATGTTGCGAATCCATGGCCTACCAAATAAAGCATTGTACCTCATATCTCCTTCGATCACGGATAACTTTGTTTCCTGAACGGTTCCGGCGGTGTTCACCGATAGGGTTATCTCCACTTTAGTGTTCTCAAATGGGATATTGAATTCGTTTAGAACTCAGACTGCAAGCATAATTTGGTCTTGTAGACCCAGCTGTTCTACAACCCTCGATCTGATGATATTGGCCGAGCTACCAGGATCAATTAACATACGCTTAACTTAAGATTTATCTATGAGTACATATATTACCAATGTGTGATTGTGTGGTTGCACGATGCCTTCAGCGTCCTTCCAGCACATAATCTCGAGACCAATGTTTCCTTGTGATGGACACTTTGATGCGCTTTATTGGCCCCTAGGGAACGTCAACCCCGCCAATGATCATGTTTATGGCGTGCTACGGTTCCTCTTGCTTGATATGCTTTTTGGAGTCCCTATTCCTGAAGTGATTTTTGGCTCGCTCACTCAGAAACTCTCGGAGGTGTCCGTTGTTGAATAACCGGGCTATTTTCTCTTTCAGTTGACATCAGTCTTCGGTTATGTGGTCGTGAGTGCCATGATATTTACACATTAGGTTGGGGTCCCTTTGGTCAGGATCAGATTCCAATTGTCGAGGCCACTTAGTATCTTTGATGCGTCCGATGGCTGATACGATGGTCGCAGCGTCGATGTTGAAGTTGTACTCCGATAACTTTGGTGCTTCCTTAGACCTAATGGGTCTGTCAAAATTGCTTTTGCTCATGAGTCCCAGGTCATTCTGAACTTGGTCGCTCCTTCTTTCACCTCTTACAGTGTTGCGTCTGGACCTATTACCCCTTCTATCTCCATTGTATGGTTGATTCCGGTCTCTATTCTATCTTGGTTCCCCATCAATGTCTCTCTTGGATGTGTCACCAGCTCTGACGAGATAACCGGTCCCAGAAGGGGCCCGAGCTGATCGCGACCCTAATTTTTGATTGGTACCGGTTATGGACGTCGGCCCAAGTTACTGCCGGGTATTCGATTAGAATTTGCTTCAACTGATGTGAAGCCAATGAGCTTCGGGGATTGAGTCCTTGGGTGAAGGCCTAAATGGCCCAATCATCTGCGATCGAAGGCAGGTCCACCCATTCCATTTAAAACCTCGATACGAATTCCCTGAGCATCTCGTTAACTCTTTTCTTTACCTTGAAAAGGTCTGATTTCTTGGTATCGACCTTGATGGCCCCGGTGTACGGTTTTACAAAGTCGTCTGCGAGCATAGAAAATGAGTCAATAGAATTAGGGGTAAGTTATGATACTATATCATAGCTCCATTTGACAAGGTCTCTCCGAACGTTTTCAATAGAACGGATTCAATTTCATCATCTTCCAAGTCATTTCCTTTGATGGCGCACGTATAAGAGGTCATATGTTCATTGGGATAGGTTGTACCATTATACTTCAGAATTTCGGGCATACAGAACTTCTTTGGGATCAGCTTCGGAGCTGTGCTCGAAGGGAAAGCTTTTTGGACAAATGTTTTGGAATCCAGGCCCTTCAGTATCGGTGGCGCTCCCGGAATTTGGTCGACCCTGGAATTATAAGTCTCCACTTTTTGGTCGTTGGCTTCGATTTTATTTTCTCTCCATTCCACCAGCTTTGTCAGTTCCTCGAGCATCTTTATTATCTCGTGGTTGGTCCCAGGTTATGCTTTACCTGGCCTTTCTGTGGCCAGTTCATTTCTGCGGGCATTGTTTCGGGACGATTCAGGCTCAATTCTGCTGGGGGCTTGGCTTTGGTTCTGCAACTGGGCTATCACTGCCTGTTGATCCTGTAGCATTTCAAAGATCACGCGCAAGTTGATCATGTCACCTTCGCCGTCGTGTGTACTCTGGGCTATTGACGGTAGGCTATAATTGCGTATTTTAGTTGCTTATCGCACTTAAATTTACTACACTTTAATTGAGTTTGAGCGTTAATTTCTATTGTAATGCACTAATTGTGTGTTTTATGCCTTAAGGGAGCGATATCGATCTATGTATATGTTATGGGATGAATTCACGCCATTTTGGAGCTTTGAAGTTTGACAAAAGGCCCAAGGATTAAGTTGGGATCGACTTCGAGGATCAACAGACACTAGTGCATTCAAAGAGAGGAATGAAGAATTGAGACAGGCATCACCCAGGTGCGCGAGCGCGCACTGAACGCGCATGTGAGGCAGTGGACCACGTACAATGCGCGGCCCAATGCGCGAGCAGGTCCCCTAGTGCGCAGCCGTGCACGTCGCGTAGGAGAAGGTGTGTTCGTTTGTGCCCGACCCTACTTGGTATATATACATGGAAAAATGGTATTTTGATGACTTTTGAGATATCTAAGACCTAAGGAGGCTAAGGAGAAGTGGGATAAGCAAGAGCACAAGGGTTTCATGATTCAATCCTCACTCAAGACAAGGGTTTGAATCGTTTTTGCTTTCCTTTAACTTAAACTTATTTGTGATGAATTACTCCATGTCTATGGAGTAGTTATCTTTAGGGATTGATGAATTTTGTGTATTGATATTTGTTTGTGGGTTATTAACTCTAATTTGTATGTATTGAATTGTTTTGGGTGTTTTAATTATTGCATCTATTTTCACATGTTCATGTAATTGAAAGAGGCATAACTTGTGATATTGTTGCATTATTTTGTTGGTTGAGTTCATTAATTCTTTTTAGTAATTGAAAGAGGCTAATTGAATTATTTTTTAACCCTGGTTAGGAGGATAATCGATAGAGGTTCTTTTAAAGACCAATTCACTACGAAGTCTTGCACATCTTTACCAAGCATAATTTGGTTCATATTGTGAGGTTAAGACTTAATCGAGAGAGGAGTTTCTACTGAATGTTTGAACTAATAATTGAGTGAATTCGAGAGACTCACTTGAACCTTATGGCATTAAATAGAGTTAAATCCCAGACATTTATCTTGCACCTATCCAATCAATCCCTATTTTCCCCCACTGATATCTTTGTTGCTTACTTTTGCTCATATGTCATTAGTCAATAACCGTAGATTCTTAGTCAATTATAGTTTTTAATCACATAATTTTAAACTGTTGATCATCTTGGATATCAACCAACCTATAAACTTCAATCCCTGTGGATACAATATTTTATTATACTATATTTGACTAGCGAGCATATTTAAATGTGTGTTTTGCGCTCGTCAAATTTGGCGTCGTTGCCAGGGATTGGAAATTAATAGTGTTCGAAATAGTTTGTGGTGCTAATTCAGGATTTCTTTTCTCTTTTCACGTTGGTGTTACTTTACTGTGCACAGGCTACAGGTTAGATTGATACATGACTCGATCATTTGGAAAGGAAGTGCTCCCATACAAACCAAAAATCGAGAAACAACTGCGACAGTTGAGGAAGGAAAGAAATCTCTCCGAGAATACAGAGAAGGTTGGGCAATCCTCAACCAAAGAGGTTATAGTGGGAGATGATGATAATGTTGATTTGGCTGTAAGAGAGGCAGCCCAACAAAGAGAAAATGTTGGACGAGATACTGAGGAGACAGCTCTTCGAAATGCACAACTTGCCTTTGACGAGGAGAGGGCACGGAGAATTGTTTAGAATCAACCTGTGGGTGCAGACCAATTCAGAAATATAGCTCCCGATGCTGGGAGACCACTTGGCGATTATGCTAGGATGGTCTACAACCAAGGCTTATCAAGTGTGAGACTACCTCCAATTGTAACTAACAATTTTGATCTGAAGCAAGGATTGCTCCAAACTCTTCAAAATAGCTACGTGTTTAGAGAAAAGATGAACGAAGATCCAAACAATCATCTGATGGAATTCGAGGAGATTATGAATACCTTTCAATACAATGGTGTGTCACAAGATGCAGTTTACTTAAGGTCATTCCCCTTCACACTCAAATACGATGCAAAGCACTGGGTTCGAAGCTTGCCTAATGAATCGATTAGAACGTGGGATGAGATGAGCAGAAAAATTCTTGACAAATATTTCTCATCAGCTAAGACAGGCAAGTTTAGAAGAGAAATCCATAACTTTTGTCAGAACGAGTTTGAAACTGTGTTTGAATCTTGGGAGAGGTTTAAGGAGATAGTGTGAAAGTGTCAACATAGAGGAGTTTAACTCTGGATACAACTCCAGGACCTTTGGGATGGATTGACACCAGCCTCACGAAGAACATTGAGTAATACAGCTGGAGGCCCGTTGATGAAAAAGACTCCAGAAGAGATAGTCACAATTCTAGATGAGTTATGTGAAGATGCAAATCAGTGGCCCTCTGAGATCGTTGAAAGAAGAATATCAACCGGTGTTCACCAAGTTGATGCTAACATATCTGTGCAGGTACAACTTGATGCCTTGGTGAAAGAGATAAGGAAGCTGACCTTAGCTTCAATACACAGTGAGAATCACGCAGCTTGTGATATATGTGGAAGAGGACACCTTACTCATGAGTGTCAAGCCTCAATTGAGGAAGTTAATTTTGTTGGGAATTATAACTTCAATGCAATGGGTCAGAAGCACCTCGGCTTCTCATGGAGTTCACCTGGCGGTACTGCAAATGCATGGTACCAAAACAATCCCAGATTTCAAGGACAAGGAGCTCCTATTTTTGTGAGATAGCCCTCTGAGATTGCGGAAAGAAGAAGAACAACTGGTGTTCACCAAGTTAATGCTAACACATCTGTGCAGATATAACTTGATGCCATGGAGAAAGAGATAAGGAAGCTGCCCTTAGCTTCAATACACAGTGAGAATCATGCAGCTTGTGATATATATGGAAGAGGACACCCTACTCATGAGTGTGAAGCCTCAATTGAGGAAGTTAATGCTGTTGGAAATTATAACTTCAATGCAATAGGTCAGATGCACCCCGGCCTTTCATGGAGTTCACCTGGCAGTACTACAAATGCATGGCAACAAAACAATCCCAGATTTCAAGGACAAAAAGCTCCTATTTTTGTGAGATTGCCCTCTGAGATTGCTAAAAGAAGAAGATCAAATGGTGTTCACCAAGTTGATGCTAACACATTTGTACAGGTACAACTTGATGCCATGGCGAAAGAGATAAGGAAGATGACCTTAGATTCAATATACAATGAGAATCACGCAGCTTGTGATATATGTGGAAGAGGACACCCTACTCATGAGTGTGAAGCCTCAATTGATGAAGTTAATATTGTTGGGAATTATAACTTCACTGCAACGGGTCAGAAGCACCCCAACTTTTCATGGAGGTCACCTGGGGGTACTGCAAATGCATGGCAACAAAGAAATCCCATATACTAATGACAAAGAGCTCATATATTTGTGAATCAGTCGAGGCCCCAATTCCAGTCTCAACATGCCACTCAGCCTGGGCTAGAAGATCTAATGAAGTCTTTCATTGTCAATACAGATGAGAGAGCNAAATTGAAATTGAAATTGTGATTGTGGTTGATGTCTCGTATGAGACGGCCTAGCCGATCGGGTCATGATAGGATGGCATGCCGCACACATGGTGGTGACCATGTTGAAAATTATAATCGAAATTATAAACGGTGGCATATTGGTACTAAAGGTCTCCCAACTTAAAATATGGAAATCACTTGAAACCTTGTCTTGTTCCTAACTTGATGTTTTGGGTATTGTTTGAAACTCTCATTGATTTTATGATTGTTCATTCTTGTTTTAACACTCATTCTATTGACAGGGTGCTTAGTCATTCATACTAGTACTATTCCACATGTACTAACGTCCATTTTTGTCGGGGCGCTGCATCTTAAATGGATGCAGGTGGTTCCACAGCAGGCGGATTTGATCATTGATAGCGGTATACCCTCTCCCCAGCTGACTTGGTGAGCCCCACCTCATTCGAGGTCGTATATCTTTTGTCCTTATCTATTATTTTTTAGGTATAGCCGGGGCCTTATTGCCGGCACTATCATCATACTCTTTTGTATATATTAAAGGCTCCATAGACATTGTGTGGGTAGTATGTCGGTGTTGGGAAAGTCTAACTAGTAAGTTTAGTAACTGCATCACACGTTCCAGATCAAACTATGAAAGTGTATGTATTCTAAAACATATAGATGATGAAATTGCTGATAATGAATTGGTGTTGTTTTTCACATGAATCTCCACACTGTCTAATTAATGAAATAGATATTCTCTTTATTCATCGGTGCGTTCGGGTAGAAGGTATTATACAGGATTGCTCAGTCGGGTTAAATCGGTTGAATGCCGGTCGTGCTCCCCGAGGTCGGGCGTGACATAGTCACAGTTATATCTAAATATATCCTACCCGTCCTATAACGTAAATTACAACCAATTAAATTCTCACTTGATCCTTGACTGAATGAGCTCAATTAGTAGAGTAGTACGCTACGAGCAAGCCTATGGTGCATCTTTTGTGGCACATGAATATTGTTGCTGAGAGTGAGCAAATTTTTTCTATCCTGAGTTTCTAATTGTTCTTAATGTCTATTGAGTGTAGAATTACTCTCCATTGTTGTGTGAGGGAACTTAATTCATGAAGGAAAGGTAATATCGTTAACCTCTATGTTCAGGTAAATGAGTATATTATAAATAATGTNAGATGCTCATGGTTCAGCTATCAAAGAACTTGGCACTGGTTTGCGAAATTTGGAGAAGCAAGTGAGACAAATTGCAACTGTATTGTCTGAGAGAATCCCACGTACTCTACCAGCTGAACCGAGAGAAATCCTAAGAAAACAGTGAATGCTGTGACCTTGAGAAGCGGGCAAGTGTTAAAAGATCCCACTCCATTCCAAAAAGAGGTGGTACCTGAAAAAGAAGTAGAGGAGAAGCTGAAAAAGGAAGTTGATCAGAAGAAGAAAGGCAAGAAGAGAGCTCAGAAAAAGAAGAAAGAGGAAACTTCAAGAAGGGAGGAACCTAATGAGAGCGAGTACATGCCTGATCTACCTTTTCCCCAAAAGCTACATAGAGAAAAGATGGACAAGCAGTTTAAGAGATTTCTAGATATGCTGAGACAAGTTAATGTAAATTTGCCATTCACAGAAGTTCTCTCACAAATTCCAGTTTATGCCAAATTCTTGAGGGATATCCTTACAAAAAAGAGGAAGATAGAAGAGACCTCAGTGGTCAAGATCACATAGCATTGCAACACAATCTTGCAAAACAAATGCCCACAAAGGTGTGGAGATCCAGGGATTTTTACTATAAATTGCTCGTTAGGCACTCTTAATTTTGATAAGTCTTTATGTGATTCTGATGCCTCAATTAATTTAATGCCTTTGTCTAGTTACAAGAAACTGGAGAATGAGCTTGGACCGATAAGGTCTGCACTAATATCATTGCAGCTGGCAGACCAAACAACTATAATACCCAAGGGGATAGTGGAAGATGTCTTAGTTCGGGTAGATAAGTTCGTCTTTCCAATAGACTTTATAGTAGTGAAGATGGAGGAGAATAAGGAGGTCCCCCTTATCTTAGGAAGACCATTCTTAGCAATGGGTAGAGCAATTTTAGATNGTGGTGCTTTTGAGTCAAATCTTGAGGCTAGGATGTTACACTATTGTGCTTAGTCTATTTAAAACATTCATGGTATGATGAGTTATGAGAATTGTTTAAAAGGGTCGTGCCTTTATAAAGTATAGTTAGATTGCTCGAGGGTGATCAATGGTTTAAGTGTGGGGTGTTGATGGTAGGCTATAATTACGTGTTTTAGTTTCTTATCGCACTCTAATTTATTGCACTTTAATTGAGTTTGAGCATTAATCGCTAGTGTTATGCACTAATTATGTGTTTTATGCCTTAAGGGAGTGATCCCGAGCTANTAGAGTGGGTGAGGAGACGGTGACTTTCGAGATGAATGTGGAGATGGGGGTGAGAAAGGAGAAGTCATCTGCAAGTGTAGAGTGGAAAGTGAAAAGTTTGAAAGAGAAGGCTCCGATGAGAAAANATGTAGATGTTATGGAATGAAGTCACGTCATTTTGGAGCTTTACAGTCTAAGTAAAAGCCGAAGAATTAAGTTGGGATTGAGTTCGGGGATCAATGAACACTAGTGCATTCAAAGAGAGGAACGAAGAATCGAAATGGGCGTCACCCAGGTGCGCGAGCGCGCACTGGTGTAAGGCCCCATAAGATTTCGCAAAGGAAAAATAATATTGCTTGGTGCCGAACTTGGATTACGTGTTTGAGGATTGTATAAATAATGNCAATTTTAGATATACATGATAGAAAGCTCATGCTTAGAGTGGGTGAGGAGACGGTGACTTTCGAGATGAATGTGGAGATGGGGGTGAGAAAGGAGAAGTCATCTGCAAGTGTAGAGTGGAAAGTGAAAAGTTTGAAAGAGAAGGCTCCGATGAGAAAAAAAGACAAGTGTGGGGTGTACCCCAAGAAGGCTGAGAAGAAGCTGTCTGCGTGGATGTGTGCACTAGTTCGGGCACGAAGAATGGAGCCCGACTTTGACTCAGACCACGACTAGATATTCAAGGAAGTTTCCTCTACCTTATGCTTTTTAATTGTGTGTCATGGGGATATTCCACAACTTAAAATGTGGGTTTGGTGATATTTGTATGTATGTATGTATATTAGTCTTAGTTTTCGTTTGTTAGTTGTAGTAGTTTGATAGAAAAAAAAATGGAAAAAACATAAAAACCATAAAAAAAATTAAAATTTTTGATTTTCCCGAAGATGGATATCATTCGACAAGTTTCTTGAGGGATAAAGTCGAAAGAAAAAGACAAAAAGATTTTATTTTGTTAGGTAGTGTATTAATTCCCCCTTGATTTTTCTTTGTGTCGATGTTCTTTTTCAAGGGTTTTGTTTGAACCGGGTGTAGTTATTTTTTAGTTTTGTTAAGAGTAGAAACCCTTGTGCTATGATTTGAATTGGAAGCAATATCTCTTGAATTTATCATGCCTTAAGAGTAGTAAGTGATTTAGTTGTGATGCTTAGGCTCTATTTTGTACTCTCGTACAAGTACCTTAAATTGTATGTTCTTAACGTTGCTTAACTGCTTTGACTAGGGTGTCTTGATAATCCAAGCTTGATTGAGTTATATGCTATGTGTGTGAGGTTTTGTGTATTCTGTGTATTGCATTTGATATCTATAACTTGCCCTGTGTGTTTGCAAAGCGAAATAGTAGTTTTATTCAGTCTTGGAAGTGATATAGGCACTTCTTTGTTGAACCAATGATATGCGTTTACCCACCAAATTGTTATGTATCATAGTTAACCCCGTTGAACCTGTAATCATGTTTCTTTGGTAACCATATTACAAGCCTTACCCATTTGGTCAAATTGACCATTTATTTGAAACTTTTACCTCTCGTGAACACTTAAAATTGTATGAACTATGTACAAGTTGAAGTGTGGGGTGGTTGGTTTGACTTTTGAATGGAACTATTGAAATAAGGAAGAAGGTGCACTGTATTAAAACAAAAAAGTAAGAGCCACTTAAATTGAAAAAGAAGAAATATAGTTGTATTGCTGTGAAGATTATTCATTAATAAGTGGTAACTCTTGATATATTTGTGCTTAAAGAAGTTGAGATTTAATGAATATTCATATGAAGGTGGAGTTATGGTTTGACATAAGTGTGGGATTTTGAATGAAATGTATGTATTAAAGTGTTTAGGGAGGTATAGTCTGTAAGGCGCCGTAAAATTTCACCTAAAACCTAAGGTTCCGTGGTGAATAAGCAGTTAAAGGAAAATGTTGGCAGAAAAAGACATTTATGCGGCCCACTATGCGGCCGCAAAATGGCTGCAGAATGGTCGCAGAGTNGGGGAGTAACCTTCAACCTAATATCCAACAATTCTTGCTCAATCCTTGAAGATTATCAAGAAAGTCCTCTTTTTAAAGGTAAGAATCTATGCCCTAGCTTTTAATTTCGAAAATCTACTAAAAAGGGGGATAATTAGAAAGAAAACTATTAGGTGTGTGGGTTGTTATCTTTCATGCATGTGTTATCAAAGAATGTTGGAAGGTTGTGATCTAAAAATGGTATAGCGTTGGTTGTGGGATGATAGAATCCTCCATAAAAGGACCTTGAAACCCTAATGCACACCTGGTGTTTGATAAAATACTCAAATGAGATAGAACCATGATCCTCCTCCTAATTTTTTGTTCAATTTGTTATATTTCTAAAATAGATCGAAGTTGCTAAGAATTCCGGAATGTTTCAGAGTTTAAATGAAGCTCAATTGAGGTATGTTGGCTAAACCCCCTTCTTCTTAGAATCGAATCCCACGGTGTTCATGTAATTGGTGTAAGTCCCAAATTGATCATTATAGAATTGGCTATTCCTAATGTGTTTATGTTGAAGGATGTATGTTCAATATTAATTCTAAATGCTACATCATGTCATCTTGCCATTTGAGGATGTATTCAAAATGTAANGGCCCACTATGCGGCCGCAAAATGGCTGCAGAATGGTCGCAGAGTGAAGCAGAAACTTGAACAAAATATGTGGGCCATTATGCGGCAGCAGAATTACTTTGCGGGCCGCAGATTGCATCGCAGGATCGACATGAAGAATTCCAGGAGGAGATTCTGCAGTCCGCTTTGAGACCGCAGAATCGATATGCGGACCGCAGAACGGCCGTATACTCAGGCAGCGGTGCCCAGTTCTGGAGGGCCATTTTGCGGCCCATGTTGCAGACCGCAGAATCATTTTGCGGTCGCATACGCGACCGCAGATTGTGTTTCGGAGCTTATTTTTTTTTTGGCTTTTATAACCAGACCCCATTTCGTTATATAGAATCTATGGACCGTTTCTTAAGTAAGAACCTCGCATTTTGAGAGTGAGAAAGTGCTCTAGAGAGGGAGAGATTTCCTAAACTGATTGTTACTCAATTCTTACACAAATCTTTGAAGATTAACAAGGAAAACACNATTGTATGAAAAGTCTCTATGTGCCTAAGATTCCCAAATTGCTCATATGTGAATTTAATATCTTGAATTGGAAGCCTTATTATTGTTGTTAATGATAATGATGTTTGAATGTGGAAAGGGAAACTGGAATTATGAAATACGGCCAAGTGCCAAGAATCTACATATATCTATAAAGGAGGGCCCAATAGTGCTGATGTGGCATCTCTAAAAACTTAGAATCCTATTAATCTTATATCTCATTTTTTTTGCTTTTGTTTTCGTACCTTATAAATGAAAAAGGTAAAGGAAAATCTGATTACGTAAAAGACTAAACGGTTTTACTTATGAAAGGTCACATTGGTTATGTAAACAACTACTATTGGTTTTTCTGCTGAAAGGTCACATTCAAAATTTCAAACTAATTCCATTTACGCTTCCAGAAAAAACGACCTGGTCTTTCACTGTATTTCTTCATCCTCCAGCATTTACTTATGAAAAGTTTAAAAATTCTAAACAATGTCTCCTTATTGCTTCTTGCAATGCCTCACTTTCTGAAATTGTTATCAATTTATGATTACTTAGATTAAAGTGTTCCTATTCTTCTTCATATGCAGTTTTGATTTTGAAGAATTGAAGATATTTGATCACCACTGGAAATAAATCCCGCAAAAGGTCGCAGCGATGCCGCTCAGGCCCCGAATGCTCATGACTGTCTTGATGACTGTAAATCATGCGATCAACTCAATTTCTGCCACATTACTGTTTGA
Organism: Nicotiana otophora; assembly: GCA_000715115.1. Classification (NCBI taxonomy): domain Eukaryota; kingdom Viridiplantae; phylum Streptophyta; class Magnoliopsida; order Solanales; family Solanaceae; genus Nicotiana; species Nicotiana otophora. The sequence goes on along the minus strand of AWOL01S0058001.1, from coordinate 68,847 downwards.
TTTTTTAGATTGCCCTAATAATATTATAAACTTTGTTATCTTGGTGAAGGCGTTGTTTGAAGAAAATATTGTTTTACGAGGCTGAATAATTTATCCAGAACGACAAACATCTACTTCATTCTGTTTGAAAATCTTCATCTGGGAAGGTAAGCTGCATAAGAAAGATAATTTTAGCCAATCTTTTTAGTCCTTTGTGCAACAATAGTTGTTCCAACTTTTGACTTATCTTAACTTGTAATGTTTCTATGGAAAAAAAAAATCAAGCTCGCTAACAGTACATTTGAGAGAAAAAGTTTATTTCATCGACATTGGTTCATGGCGGTAACCTTTATCAAGTTTACGAGAAAATACACATGTATATAGATCCACAAGTAATTGCAGGAGCCTTTTTGCTTTCCCTGCGTTTGCTGTAAATTTTTTTTTCATTTAGTTTTCATTTGTATCAAATAATGGTGTTATTATTATGTACTGTGCTTGCATTGCCTTTTATTATTTTATTTTGTTTCTTGAATCTTGAGGCGAAGGATGATTCAGGACTGTCTTATAATACATTAACTGAGTTGTTTTTCCCTTAGTAGAAACCTTTGTTACACTGAGTTGAGAATGTGTGTTGATGTGTTTGTGTGTTGTCAGTTTTTTTTTTTTGGGGGTTCCGGAAGTTAACGGCCAAAATCTCTATATCTTGAGTATTCATATTTTAATTCATGATCAATCCCAGAGTCAAGTAAACATTTACCTTTAGAACTGATATTTGATGAGGTACCGNCTAAACTCTTCCCTTAAAATTGAACCCTACAATGTCATTGTAAGTCCCAAGTTACTCATTATGAATCGATTATTCCGAATAAACTTTGTGTCAAAAGACTTTTGTGTTCAATATGTATTCCCAATGCTCTTGTAAAGTTGCACTACAATTTGGTAATGTGTTCAAAGTATTGGTTGCTTAGCTAAATGATATGGCCTCAAGTTTCCTTTCAAATGATATCTAATGCCAATTGTGTACGAAATCTCAATGCACTTAAGACTCTTCTTTGCTCACATGTATGCTTAGTGTCTTGAACGTAAATGCCTTGTTGTTGAAAATCTATGATGATGTCTGAAAGTGAAAAGGTTAGCACAAAATATAAAATATGAAATACGGCCAACACGCCACACAAAAAGGGGATATTAAAATTGTAACCACTAGTGCATATGAATTAAAAAGATATGAAAGAGGTATGAAATGGGATTATTGATAGAAAAGGATGATGTCTCGGATGAGGCGGCCTAACCGACCGGGTCATGATCGGACGCCATGATNATTTTTGATTCATAGCCTCTCAATTTGGTAACTGTTAATGGGAATGAGATTGTTTCCTCTTAGCACACTACAAATTACGATGATGGGACTAAACTTCTGAAGTTCATGAAAAATAAAATTCATTTAAACTCTAATTCTGATAAATAGAGTATTATCTTTTGTGATTTCATCAAAAAAAGAAAATTAAATTTATATGTATATACATGAAATTTTTAACTATTCTATCTCAACTAAATAAAAAATATTGCTTAATTTATATCTATATACCTATCTTTTAACTATCTATCTATATCTATATAAAAAAGGGGAATTGAAAAGTGAGCTGGCATGTCTCTTTGGTCAAAAATCACATTTATCTTTTTCCTCAAATATTTGGGGTTTTTCCTATTTTTCTCTATTTTCTGCTACACTAAAATATTCAAAATTCACTTCTTAATTGTATTATGTTAATTACACCTCCGTTAGACCGTTACTCATCTTCTATCCAATTCTTTTTCAGTTTAGAAAGTCCAAAAGTCTCTATTACTAATTATCTAAATAATTTCACCTTCAATGACGACTACTATTAACAACATGCCATCAATTCATGGTAGGAATATACAGATAGATCATAATCTTTTATCCCCAATCTTCATTCGTGCGTGGTGAGAATTCTCTTTATCATTCTCTACCAAATCTTTTTGTTAGTTTGTCCCTTTAGAATTGAGTTGATTTTCCTTATTTCAATTTACATAACTCGGTTACGATTTCTAGAAATGCTAATCTATTTGCATACTGAATTGCTGAAGCTTTTGCCCTTTTTTGTGCCCCTTCTGTAATGGAAGGTGTTTTGTTATACAAACTTTTAATTTAGTTAGGATCATTATTTTTGTCTCTTTTGTTTTTGGATTTTTCCTGAAGGAAATATAATAATTGGAACCTTTTGCTCAAAGCATGCACTTGCACTCTTTTACCTTTTAGTGGCGTTATAAATTAGAGAACAAATCTGTCATTATTCATGCCATATATATTACTTAAAGAAGAATAACATAAAGATCATGCAATCTTCCTTTATTAAGGTTTGGGACATTACCTTACAAACTGAAGGATTGCATTGCAAGTAAATTTGGTGGTGTACGTTTCTAATATAAGTGATTAATTCAAGATGTGATTAATTGTTTTTTTTTGTGATATTCTTTAAGCAGTTTATTTACGGTAATGCTAATATGTCTTTTGTATAATATATTTGAATGTTAAATTTAAATTTAGTATGTCTCTTCTGGAAATTAAAATAAGAATACCATCAAATTTAACCCTTTGTGACATGTTCTTGTATCAATGTTTGTACGTAAAAGCTCACCATACTTTACTTAGAGAATTGTAGGTCCTTTTAATTTTTCCCTCTTTGTTTTTCTTTACTACTTTACTTCTTTAGTACTGTACAAGGTCTTTTTCTTTCTTCTCTTCTTATGAAAGTTGAAAATCATGGTGACTGAATGTTTTGTCCATGAGATATTTATTTAAAGTTCTTGATTTTATTTCTTCGTTTTTCTTGCTTTTGTTTTCCTTTGTGGGAAAAAATATGGCCTTCTACGTGATTTTGAGTTAGAACTTTTCTCAGTATGAAGAATAATGCTTTGGTACTTGTCAGAAGAGTTGGAGTAAAAATCTATTTAGGTAGGCTATACTTTAAGAAAATTAATACTGACTCATTCATTTGGTAGGCTGGTGCTAATTATCGTGGCTGCTAAAATACATAGTACTAGAAATTATTAATTCTGGTTCGTAATATGGTGGTTTATGGATTATGCCCCGTGAAAGATAAACTCCAATCATTCTGATGATTAAGGTGGAGATGGTTATAATTTTTATGGTTAACGTTCTGAATTTTTAGTGCCTTAGTTATCTTCTTTGTTGTGAAATGGAAATGAGAATGACGATGACCGCAATAATGTGCTATGATTCTAACAGAATTATGCAGGGTGAATGTCAAGTTAGCCATAACCGTTACGGTAACAATAATACAAGATTGTTCTTCCTAATTAATTATGTAATTCTTTTCATGAATTTTAATTTAATGATACAATATTCATGGAGATAGAGTGATGAATATGAACTATGAAGCACCAGACAATACTCATGGACAAGCATCTCCCCTGTTTAAGCCTATAGAAACTCCAATATAATATCAATATCTTATCTGGAATTTGTTAAATTCATTAGAGTTTTTGCATACACTGCCTTCGCATGGACACTGAAACTTAAGATTTGAGTCCAAGTTCATGTGAATACTCTTGTGTTAAATTTATAGGGGGGACTTTTAAATGAAATGAGCAGATAATTTTTGAGAATTATATAATTTTACAAATATAATTTAACGATTTTGAGATATTATTTTTAGAGTTAAATGTTTGGATAGTTAGAAAAAGTGACCAGAAAGTTAGAGCAAAAAAACGAAAGTGCGGAAAGAAGAAAAAAAACAAAAAAGGGAAACTAAAGGGAAAGGGAAAGAAAAAATAAAGACAAAAAAATTCCAAAAGATTTAGTTTCAGGCAAACATTTTCTTCAAATTACGTTCTTACTTTATACCTTATTTTAAGAAAAATAAAAAATATTAGTGTACCTATATATTGATTACACAAAAGTAGAAAGTTAGAGTTATATTTACAATTAAGTTTTACGATATGGATTAGGAATTCCAATCCAAAAATATATAAACTTTATTTTCAACATATTTAGTAATTAGGTATTATAAAAAATTATTTGTAAATTCAATAATATTTTTTTCTACCGCGCTAAGCGCGGACATATTCACTAGTGACTTTATAATTGTGGTCACTAGTGCTAATGAATCGAAAGGATATGACAGAAGTATGATGTGGGATGATTGACTAAAAAAGGTAATGTCTCAGGTGAGACGGCCTAGCCGATCTGGCCGTGATCGGACGTCATGCCGCACACATAGTGGTAAGTGTGCTGGAAATTATAATGAAATTGTGGTTATAGTTGATGTCTCAAATGAGACGACCCAGCCGATCGGGTCGTGATCGGACTCCGTGTAAGAATACGGTGGTATTGCGAATTATGGTATATCGGCACTAAAGATCACCCAACCTAATAACATGGAAATTGACTTGAAAACTTAGGTGATCCCTAACTTGATGTTTTAGTATTATTTGAAGCTCTTATTGACTTCTTGACTCTCTCCCCCCTTATATTATTATTCAGTCTATTGAGACGGTGTTTAGTTTTACATACTAGTACTATTCGATAGTACTAACGTCTCTTTCGACGGGGGCGCTGCATCTTTAAATGGATGTAGGTGATTCCATAGCAGGCAGTGTTGATCAGCGATAGTAGTTCATCCTCTTCCCAACAGACTTGGTGAGCCCCACTTCATCCCGGGGTCACGTATCGTATCTTTTGTTCATATCATTATCACGTCTCGAGATATAGCTGGGCCCTTATTGCCGGCACTATTATAAAACTCCTTTCTATCTTGTAGAGGCTCCCTATACACTATGTGGGTTGTACATGGGTGCTAAAAAAGTCAAACAAATTATGTTGTGTTTTTTGATCTTTTGTTCCACTCGAATCATAAGAATATGTGTATCTTGAAACTTAAAAATGATGTAACCAATGAGACGATTTAGTATTGTATATATGATCTCCCTACGGTCTAATTAATGAAATCATGTCTTCTCTTGATCATAGGTGAGTTGGGTAGAAAGTATCTAACAGATTTTCTCGATCGGGTTCACTCAGTTGAGCGCCGGTCGCGCTTCCCGGGGTTGGGGCGTTACAACTGGACGCGCATATGAAGCAGTGGACCACGCAAAATGCATGGACAAATGCGCGAGCAGGTCCCCAGCTGCACGGCCGCGCACGTCCTATTCGGGAAGAGTCCTATTTCGCGTAGGAGATGGTGTGTTCGTTTAAGCCCGACCCTACTAAGTATATATACATGGAAAATGATATTTTGAGGACTTTTGACACATCTAAGACATAAGGAGGCTAAGGAGAATTGGGAGAAGCAAGAGCACGAGGGTTTCATGATTCAATCCTCACTCAATATAAGGGTTTGGATCATTTATGCTTTCCTTTAACTTAAACTTATTTGTGATGAATTACTCAATATCTATGGAGTAGTTCTCTTTAGGGATTGATGGATTTAGTGTATTGATAGTTGTTTGTAGATTATTAACTCTAGTTTGTATGTATTGAATTGTTTTGAGTGTTATAATTATTGCATCTATTTTCACATGTTCATGTAATCGAAAGAGGCATAACATGTGATATCGTTACATTATCTTGTTGGTTGAGTTCATTAATTCTTCTTAATAATTGAAAGAGGCTAATTAATTTTTTGTCTAACTGTAGTTAGGAGGATAATCGAGAGAGGTTCTTTTAAAGACCAATCCACTACAAATTCTTGCATATCTTCACCGAACGTAAATTGGTTCATATTGTGAGGTTGAGACTTAATCGAGAGAGGAGTTTCTACCGAACGTTTGAACTAAAAATTTAGTGAATTCGAGAGACTCACTTGAACCTTGGGCGTGCATTAAATAGAGTTAAATCCCAGACATTTATCTTGCACATATCCAATCAATCCCTATTTCCCCCCATTGATATCTTCCTTGCTTACTTTTGCTCGTATGTCATGAGTCAATAACATAGATTCTTAGTTAATTATAGTTTTTAATCACATAATTCTAAATTGTTGATCATCTTGGATAGCAACCAACCTATAAACTACGAAATAACTGTTTAACTCTAATCCCTGTGGATACGATATTTTATTATACTATATTCAACTAGCGAGCATATTTAAGTGTGTGTTTTGTGCTCGTTAAATTTGGCTGTCGACTGGGCTTCCCTGCGAATGCTATTTTCAGGGTCAGTAAGAAAGTTTGCTTTGATAGCAACGTGTGAGTTAGCATCGATCGGATCAGCGATCGGGACTTCGTTGGGGTCAGCAGGGGCACCTCGTTGCTGGGTATCATGTTGTTGTTTTCGCCATGGTTGACGGACTCAGCATCCACGTTAAAATGGGCAGATTGGGAGTTCGACATTTTTAATCTAACCTGAAATTAAAAGATCAAAGAACATGTGTAAAATATAGTGTGTTATAGAAATTTGTATCAAATTGCCACTATTATCTTTAGCCCCACGGTGGGTGCCAAACTCTTTACCCCAAAAAATGGATAACAATTAAATTTGTATATGATTTTAAGGATACGTGGATTAATTCTATAGAAACGATAAATTGCGTTAGATTAAACAGATAAAGGATGTAATAGATTGTCAAACCACTTAAGGAGGGTGATTCTGAACTCAATAACAACCTTAATGAGATGTATGCCCTCGATCATGGACTCACAATAACGAAGTATTGATGGACAAGAGTAAGAGCTTTGAATAACAGAGAAAATAAGATTATATTGCCTTGATATTCTTGTTTCGGTGCCTTTAATGAATAATCAGACCCCCTTTATATATTAGAGGAGTTTTACCCTAAGTACAATTCTATAAAAGATAAAAAATATTTTGTTTAACCAATCACCGATTTTCTGCCGATATGTGCCGAGATCTACGCCGTGATATCCGGCTGGTCACAGATATCACGGCCTTTTGTTGGTCGTGCTTGATTACCTGGTAGTGCTCTCTGAGGCCTTTGGGATTCGAACCGAACTCGGGGTCATGGCCCTGATACTATAGGGGTCGGGTGTTCCCGGACCCTAGCTCGAGGGGCTCCTTGTCTCGATTCTGGTTCCTTATCATCACGTCTCTTGCTCTGTTTGCTTTATCGGAAGCCAATGCATCTCATGGGCTCGGTTTCATCCGTATACAGTTTCTACTTGATTTTGTTTATATTTCATGAATCTATCTTCGTTTTTGCCATTTGATTGATGATTTCAAAAGAGAAATTGAGGGTGTTTATCTAAACTTTCCTAAAGTGAATTTTTGAGTTTTGAATATCGATTCGGAGTCGGATTTGAGTGAAATTAGTATGGTTGGACTCGTAATTGAATGGATTATCAGATTTTGTGAGTTTTTTGGATTCAGAGGTGTAAGCCCAGGTTTGACTTTTCTGTTGAATTTGGGTGTTTGATGAAAGATTCAACCTTTATCGATTGGGTTTGTTTCCTTTGGCATTATTTGATATATCTGAGTTGCTTTGGGCTAGTTTCGAGCCGTTCAGTGGTCAATATGTGCAAGATGGCATTTCTTGAGTATTGTTTGGATTGCTCGGTATTGGATTTGGCTTGTTCGAGGTAAGTAACGTATCTAAACTTTGTTTTGAGGGTATTTAACCCTGGGGACTATGTTATACGAGATTCATTGAGGTGACACACATGCTTGGTGACAAGCGTGTGGGCGTGCACCGGGGAAATCATGATTTTAGTTGACTATTAGACTATGACCGGACTTGTTTTGCTGTTATATCTTGTTACATCCATGTTCTCCCTACTTGTTCGATTATATGAACTGTGAATCATGTTAGAATGCATGTTTAAGCCATGTGATTACTCGGTTGAGACCTAATGAGGCTATTTCTGTTGAAACTATCGAATGTCCCGGAACATAAATCAGAACCTGATAACACCAAATTTAACTCCCGATTAAGCCTATGAATTCTCCAAACCTTTATCTTGCCAACATCCCGGCAAATAGGGCTAAAACCTACTAGGAACCTCCAAATCCTAATCCGAACATATGCCTAAGTCCAACATCACCATAAGAACCTATTGGAACTATCAAATCACCTATCCTAGAACATTTAATGAAAAGTCAAACCTTGATCAAATCTAGTAGCTTAAGCTTCCAAAATGAGACTAAGTGTCACAAATCCACCTCAAACCTTCTCGAAGCCAATCCAACCCTCCCCACAATTCACAAAACTGAAAACACACATCAAAGTAACTACAGAAGAATCAAATAACGAAACAGGGCTCAACTGTACAAAACAACTAGCCAGGTTGTTACATTCTCCCCTCTTAAACAAACATTCGTCCTCAAATGGGTTTAGAATCATACTTGGAATGAAAAAAAGATGAGGATATCATCTCCGCATATCATGCTCGGTCTACCAAGTCGCCTCCTCGACTGGTCGACCTCTCTACTGAACCTCCACTGATGCAATATCTTTAGACCTCAACTTTTGAATCTGCCTATCCAAAATGGCCACCGGCTCTTCTTTATAAGCCAGATTCTCATCCAACTGCACTAAACTAAATCCAACACATGTGACTAATCTTCATGACACTTCCGAAGCATGAAAACATGAAACACTGGATGAACTCCCAATAAATTGGTTGGCAAAGAAAGTATATAAGCCACCTCATTCTCTCGAAAACCTCAAATGGACCAATATATTGAGGACTCAACTTTTCCTTCTTCTCAAATCTCATCATGCCCTTCATAGGCAAAACTCTAAGAAGAACATTCTCACCTTCCATGAAAGCCACATCACGAACCTTCCTGTCGGTATAACTCTTCTGCCTAGACTGGCTGTTTAAAGTCGCTCCTAAATCAACTTCACCCTCTCCAAACCATCCTAATCCAAATTCATGCCTAATAACCTAGCCTCACCGAGCTCAAACTAACCAATGGGATAACGACATTGTCTTCAATATAATGCCTCATACGGAGCCATCTGGATACTAGACTGGTATTTGTTGTTGTTGGCAAACTTTACTAATGGTAGAAACTGATCCCATTGGCCTCCAAAATAAATAACGCAGCTATCAACATATCCTTAAAGATCTGAATGGTCTGCTCGGACTTCCCATCCATTTGTGGGTGAAATGCGTTACTTAGCTCCACCCATATGCCCAACTCAACTGAACATCTCTCCAAAAGTGCAATGTGAACTGTGTGCCGCAATCCAAAATGATAGAAACAGACATGCCATGCAAGCGGATAATCTCTCTAATGTAGATCTGAGCCAACTTCTCTAAAGTATAAGAAGTCATGATTGGAACAGAATGCACAGACTTGGTCAATCTGTCCACAATGACCCAAACAACGTCAACTCTCCTCAAAGTCTGTATTAATGCACTCTCACTTCTACTCCGGTATATCTAACCTTTAAAGCAATCCAACTGGTCTCTAATCCTCATACTTGACCTACTGACAATTCAAACACCGCGAAACATGCCCAATAATGTCCTTCTTCATCCTTCTCCACCAATAATGATGCTTCAAGTCTCGATACATTTTTGTATCACCTGGATGAATAGAATACCGTGAACTATGAGCATCCTCAAGAATCAAATCCATCAAACCATCCATATTAGGAACACAGATTCGACCCTGAAGTCGCAATACAACATCATTCCCAATAGTCAACTCCTTAGCACCACCCGATAACACTATGTCCTTAAGGACAAGAAAATGATGGTCATCATGCTGGCAAGCCTTAATGTGCTCAAAAAAGGTGGCGGAGTGGAAGAAGGGGGGATTCTCCAACGCGGAAAGGATCCAATAAATTCGAAAGAATTGAACGAGGAGCCGTATGAGGTGAAAATCTCATGAACGGTTCTGTAGAGTTGCAGTAAGGGTGACTTATCTGTCAACTTTTCTGTTATCACCCCAAAAACACCAAACTCTGCCTTACGTAAAGTTGCCAGAGTATGATTAACCTCTGGATTGAAATCACTGCTTATATACCCGCTATTGGCCATACTTTACAAGAACATTATGTAGTCTTAGTAAGAGGGGGAAGGGTTAAGGATTTATCCGGTATGAGATATCACATTGTTCGAGGAACCCTAGATGTTGTCTGAGTAAAGTACTGCACAATAAAACAAGCAAAACGCTACTAGGCTTAGAGATATCCAATCTCACAAATTTGTTGGCCAAAGCCTGAACATACATAGCCAAAGGCCTCTCCACAGCAAGAATAAATGCCTAACTCCGCATACTCTCCCTACTCAAGGATAGTGATATTATAATCCTTCAACAACTCCAACCACCTTCAAATGTTGTTTTTTGAACAGACGTTGAAGACTCTGATGATCAGTGTAAACCTCACACGATAAACCATACAAGTAGTGCCTCCAAATCTTAAGTGTATGCACACTTGCCACTAACTCCAACTCATGCATTAGGTAGTTCTTCTCATGGGGTTTCAATTGGCTTGACGTATAGGCAATCACCCTACCAACACGCGAAGCATCACAATAGACAGTATACATCCCTGACCCTAGAGGTAATGCCATAATTGGAGTTGTAGTGAAAGCAGTCTAGGGCTTTTGAAAACTCTCCTCACACTAATCAGACCATCTGAATGGAGCGCCTTTTTGGGTCAACTTAATCAATGGAGCTACAACAGATGAAAACCTTTCCACAACGCGACGATAATAACCAATCAAGCCTTAGAAATTCTTGATCTCTATAGCGTTAGAAGGTTTGGGCCAACTCTGAACTGCCTCAATCTCATCGGGTCCACTTTGATCCCATCACTATACACTATGTGGCCCAAGAATTCCACCAATTCCAACTAAAGGTCACACTTAGACAACTTAGCATACAACTTCTTCTCCCCAAAATCTAGATCATAATCCTCAAATGTTGCTCGTGCTCCTTCCTACTACGGGAATAGACTAGGATATCATCAATGAACACAATGAAAAATGAATCCGAATAAGGTTGGAACAAATTGTTCATCAGATGCATGAAAGCTTGGGGCATTAGTCAAACCGAAAGAGATCACCAAAAACTCATAATGCCCATAGCGAGTCCTGATAGCCATCTTAGGAATGTCTGAAGCCCTAATCTTCAACAAGTGATAACCTGATCCAAGTCAACCTTCAAGAACATCCACGCACCCTAAAGCTGATCAAACAAATCATCAATGCAAGGCAATGGATACTTGTTCTTGATAGTGACCTTGTTCATGTGCTTGTAATCAATACAAATCCTTATAGAACTATCCTTTTTGTTCTTCTTCGTCTTCACAAACAATGCCAGCGCGCCCCAAGGAGAAATGCTCGGCCTAATGAATCCCCTAACTAACAAATTTTACAACTACGCCTTCAACTCTATCAACGCAGCTACAGCCATGTGATACAGTGGAATAGGTATGGGCTAAGTGTAATATGAGTACAAAACCACGGTACTCAACAAGTATCAAGTATAGCCTCAAAGAAGTAGAGACGAGGGGTCGACATTGATACTTACTAACATTTTAATGAGCAAGTAATAGCATAAAACACAATAATTACTAACGCATGATATCATCAAACGGGTACACGACAAAGGCATAATAATATTTAATATTTAGACATGCTTTTTGAAACAAGGAAAACACAAAACAAGTGACTATCTCAATTTATTTCAAAAATCATGATATAAACCAAATCATTTGTATATATGAGAGCTACTACATTAATGTAGAATGCATATGCATGCTCATGATCAAATCTCAGCACCTCACAATATCATACCACACATCTGACACTGGGCAAGTGTCCAAACTAGCACCAATATGGGTTCCTACTTGCACAGGGCCCAAAGTAATATGGGTAATGACCTGACTCCGGAGGAACGGATCCATATCCAAGCGACGTTACGGTGTGCAACCCAATCCACTAATAATACTGAAGTTTATAATCAATATTTTCTCATAATTTCCTTTGAGAAAAATCCTCAACTTTTGTCGATGTCCATTCTCCAACTCATGTATATGCATATGAGACGATGTAATAAAGGTGCAATAGGACAAAATAACAGAATTCAGATGAATATTAATATGAATAAGAGATAGGTATGGCTAATCATATAATTCAACTTCCATAACATTTCATTGTTGTTCATTTATCATTCCTAAGTCCGATCATGATATCAAACAATGAGCAACAAGAGCCAATAATCACAAATCATAAGTTCAATAAGGCAGTTGCGTGAATATAGCTAAAGTAGAAGGTCCAACACGGTGAAACAAGTCCATCAAGTTCAAACAAACAACTCATAATTCTAACGTAACCTTTAAGCATGATTTATGATTTATCACATAGTCAAAGAATCAATGAAGCAGGGATAACAATTCATAATGTCTCAACGAGCCATAATATAAGCTTATCTCTATCCAGCTATGGTCATAAGCTAACCACGCATTTGCATTTGTCATGTCGGATATACGAAGTACCTAAATCATGTAGCAAATAGCAGGCAAATCACTTATTGGGAAAGTTTCCTCTTTCAAGGATAGACAAGAGACTTACCTCCATCCGATAACAATTTCATCCTTCAAAATAGTTTTTCCTTTCAGATCAAACTCCAAATGCCTCAAATCTAGTCAAATACAACTCAATAACGTCAAATAATGCTATAGAAATAAACTTCAAACGATAAATCTTCTATCTTTATTCAAGTTCTCAAAAGTTAACAAAAATCAACCCAGGGTTAAAACTCGAGTCAAGGGGTAAATCCCGACTACCCATAACCCTATTAGTCCAAATATGTAATTATATTCCAAAAACAAGTCCAAAATGACCCTCAAATCCCCTAAATTCACCCTCTAAAGTTGTAGACAAAAATATCAAATTTTCTCTACAAAATTCCCGAAGTGTATAAGTCCATGGGGATTCAAGATATATAGTCAAATCCAAGAGAAAATTACTTACTCATAATGTAGTGATGAAAATCTCCTAACCCTTGAAATATATGAAGTCTGCGAGTGATTCCGAGTCTGCACACCAAATCACCACATCTACGACACCGCTTTTGCTGTCCTATGGTCGCATTTGTGAGCTTCTGCCTATATAGCCACCCTTTGTATCTGCAGCACCACTGTCAAATCTGCGATTTTACAGGTGCTCGAGTTCTTCAAGCCTTTCCCATCTCGCAGGTGCGCACCATTGCCTCGCAGGTGCGACCTCGCACCTGCTCTCCATCATCAGTAGTAGAGACAATCCTCTAAATAGCTCAATCTTGCAAATGCGACAGAACCATCGCAAGTGCAGGTTTGCACCTGTGATCAATCCTCTACAGGTGCGATGCCCCAGCACCAGTACTGCCAATGACACCAAAATGCTTCTGAATCATTCTGAAACACACCCGAGCCCCCAGGGACCCTGTCCAATCATACCAAAAAGTTCTAAGACCTTACCCAAACTTGTCCAATGGCTAAAAGCAACACAACTAACATTAAATCCAAGAATCAATGATAAAAATCCCTCTTTTAAGTTTTAAACTTCTATCTTCACCAAACTCATCTGGATTATACCTAATCATTTCGGATTCCATCCGAACTTTGCACACAAGTTCATATCAACTAAATGAACTGATCTAAAGTCCCAATAACACCAAAGTTAACCCTATGTCAAACCTACAAAATTACCATACGAATCTATTGGAACCATCAAATCATCAATATGAAACCATCTCCAAAAAATCAAACATTAGTTAGGTCTAGCAACTTAAGCTTCCAAAATGAGACTAAGTGACCCAAATCCATCTCAAACCTTCTCGAAGCTAAACCAACCCTCCCCGCAAGTCACAAAACTATAAACACACATCAAAAGAAGCTACGGAAAGAATCAAATAGGAAAATAAGGCTTAAATGCACAAAACCACCGGTCGGATTATTACTGTGTGACACTAAATGGATAGGCACAAACAAACTTACAAGTCTGAATTTTTATATGAGGTTCAGAAGCAATGGAAGCAAGAGTAATGGAATTTTATGTTAGAAGGAAGATCAAGAAGATGAACATTATTTCATGGAATGTCAGGGTTATCAAATAGAAGAAAGAGGAACACTGAAAAAGTTTGATTCACAAGTTGGGGGGCAGACATATTTCAAGAAATAAAAGTAGAATGAGACATAACTAAATATGTGAAACAAATATTGGCTAACATATGGATAAAGTTTTAATGCTTGAAGGCAAGTGGCACAAGAAAAGGAAATCTAATCATGTGGATAGCAAAGTATGAAAGAGCAAAATCATAAGTATGGAAGTGCGTTCTCTAACTTTCAGTTTCAAGGATGCATCACAATATTTTTCTTGGTATCTAACAGGGGTTTATGGTCCACACTTCATGAGAAAAAGGCTTACCTTGGGTGAAGAAATTGGGGCAGCTAGAGGAATTTATAGTGATTTATGGGTAGCATATGAAGATTTAAATAAACTAAGGTTCATCTCCGAACAGAAAAATTCTATAGCATTGACAAGAGACATGTTAGATTACACAAACATCATCGATGATATAGAGCTTGTTAATCTTCCTCTTAATGGGGGTGGTATACATAGGTTAGGGAAAGAAATCAAGATTCTTTATTCAAAATAGATCGATTTCTCATCTCTCCTAAATGGGATGAGAAATTTAGAAATATCAAACAATTTATGATACCAAAGGTTATCTCATATCATTTCCAAATTTCTTTTTTATGTGGAAATTGGAATTCTAATAAGTCTTATTTCAAGTTTGAAGACCGGTGGCTAGGGGTGGAAGGTTTTAATGACCAGGTTAAATATTTGTAGGAATAATTTAAGATAAAAGATAGACCGGACTTCATTTTGGCAAGCAAATTGAAGTCCTTGAAGGTTAATGTCACCACCAAAAATCAAGCCTTAAGCGTCGTGATGGCACCTAGTCTCTAAGAATAGGTAAGCCAATTAATTACAACAGTTAAGCCAATTTAACAATGATATTTAAAAATAGAGTTCAATATAAAAACTAAAATAAAGGTGAAACACGTCTATGCAGCAATAATCATAACAACCTCCCAAGACTAGGTAATACAGAATCACGAACTCTAGCTGAATATATAGAAAGATCTCAACAATCGAAATACAATATTGTTCGGATAAAAAATTGACAGTACAATAAAACGAGAAGGGACTCCAATGGACTGCGACGACCAAGCAGCTCTACAATGAATCGTCGCGATCAAGAAGCTAACTCTACTTGATCTCTAATACCTGGATCTGCACAAAAATATGCAGAAGTGTAGTATGAGTACACCATGGTTGATACCTAGTAAGTATCAAGTCTAACCTCGGTAGAGAAGTGACGAGATACATTCCATATTTGGTTTCACTGGTACTTTAACGGTGTCCTTATTACATTATTGTTTATATACATGTTGATTCTTATTTCCATTTACTGATTTCCTGCTTTCATTATTCGCATTATACTTCTATACTGCACATGTTATTTTAACTAGTAGGACAAATAACAATCAATTAATCAAGTCATTCTAATACAAGTCTCACAACGACATTACTCCGAGATACCTTATTTCATGATCACAAGTCATGAGTCCCAATCACGTCTCTTATACTCATGCCACATCGTGCCCACAATATTAATCACAATCACACGGATAACTCACGTGCCAATATCTCAATCTGCCTGGTGTGGTCACAGGCTCAATATTACAATGGATGCAGATAATACAAGAATACATGGACATGATCAATAAATGTCAAGTTTCATACTCCTGAACTCTTATAAGTGGCATGCTACGGTGTATGCTTGTGCTGTGTACTATCACAACCCAAGTCAATAAGTAATATCAAAGACATCGAGTAGTTCACCGAAAGCAATACAACAAGTCACGTAAGGTGCATGACATACATGAGGAAACTCACACCATCACACAAATATCATCAACATAATGCCCCTGAGCCATCACATATCATCCCTGACATAGACACCCCTATCTCTCCGTAGTGATAACAGCATAATAGCCACTCGTATCGCTCCACCCAGACATTAACACAATAACCACCCTTATCACTCTAATAGCCACCCGTATCATTCTGTGCTGACAATATCATTAGCCTCTCCTATCACTTTAATAGCCAACTGTATTACTCTGCATAATAGCCAATCTTATTGCTCCGCCCGGACAATAACACAATAGCTACCAGTATCACTCCGCACAATCAACAACAGTGAGATACCACCCTTATGCTCCGCATAATAACAATCAATCCACATAACAAATTCACATGTGCTAACATCACAACAGCATGACATATCAAATCGTACCACAAGTGCCCTTAGGCCACAACATTTCCAAAACAACAATACATATATCACCACAACATATAGCTCACAGCTCAAACACGATGTGTACAAAATCTTAATAGCAACAAAATGAACGGGAAAAGTAACTCAACAAAAAAGAATACCCCAATAAACAACAACTTCAACTACAACGAGTTAATGAGTTTTAATAACTTCAACGTCAATTAATTTCTTAAGAATAAACTCAATAATGAAGATATTTCCGTGAAATGACAAACTTTGAATTCTATTGTACGACATAAGCTAACAATGTAAAAACTGGCATGAACTAGCAACTACGTCTAAATGCATGAGAATAACTTGGTAATGAAAGGATATCATGTAACAACAAATTTCAATTAAGAATAACTCAACAATAAAGGAAGTCACATAATAATAAAAAAGGTAACAACTTCAACAAAGCATATAAGAGTAAACTTGACAAGTAAAAGATATAACACGTGCTAACAACTCCAAATAAAGACATCAGAGAACAAACTTGATAAATAAAAGATATAACATGTAACAACTTCGAATAAATACATGAAAGAAGTCTATAAGTCTAAACCGGTTAATTTTCATATCTAAGTCCCAGTACGCACCCGTCACCTCGCGCACACGTATTTCACATAATTCAAATAATACAATAAATCCCAAATTCTAAGGGGTAGTTTCCCCCCACACAACGTTATGTAAAACACTTACCTCAAAGATGCTAAATCAATACTCTAAAATGACTTTCTCATGTGAAACAACCTTCGAACGGCTCGAATCTAGCCAAAATAACTTAATATCAAAAATAAAATCTATAGCAAATAGTTCCGGATTATAAAGTTTCGATCTTTAATGAAAACTAAATAGTCAATCCAAAGAGTCAACCCCGGGATCGCACCTAGGAAACCGACAAAACTCACAAAATTCAAACACCCATTCCGATATGACTCCAACCATACAAAAATTATCTAATTCCGACATCAAATCGGCCTTCAAATCATCCTTCTACATTTTAGAAAGTTTTTACAAAAATTCCCAACTTCTCCAATTAAAATGACTAATTAAATGATAAAAATAAAGATTAAATTATGAAATAAAACCAAATCCGAGTCAAGAATACTAATTCCAATCCAAATGGTAAAAATATCCTCCAAAATCGCCCAAAATTGAGCTCTCTAACCCAAAAAGTGATAAAAATATCATAATCCTCGAAATAGAGTACTTTTATATTCTGCCCAGATATTTACACATCGCAAATGCGGAATTACCTTCGCGGTCGTGGAGACAAAAATAATAGCTGACGTAACGTTCTTCGCGAATACGTAAAAACAATCGCGAACGCGACAAACAACTTGCAGCAAACAATGCAAACGCGTTGACAGTCACATGATCGCGGATAACGAGCATCTAATGCCCCTTTCAGCTTTTCCCTTACGCGAACGCGGAAGCTTTAACGCGAATGCGAACTACAACCAGCTAGACCTTCGCGATCACATACCCACAATCGCGTCCACGATGAACAAAAACACTGAGCTCCTAGAATCACTTCTCGATCATGGCTTCATCTTCCCGATCGCGAAGAACAATAGACACACCAGTAAACCAGCAAATCTAAAACATGAAGAAAAGGCCCGTAGCCCATTCGATACACAATCCAGCCCCCCGCCCGAACATGCTAACAAGTTCCATAACATAACATGTACCTGCTCGAGGCCTTAAATTACATCAAACAACATCAAAACTACGAATCACACCTCAATTCAAGCCTAATGAACTCGTGCCGAAATATATCAAATCAACCCGGAATGACCTCCATTTTTGCATGCAAGTCCAACTGACACAACAGTACTATACAAACTCCCAGAATCACAATCTGAATCCGATAACAACAAAGTGAACTCTCGGTCAAATCTTTTAACTTTTTAAACCTTCAACTTTCTAACCTCTAACACAAGAACCATTCTTCAAAATCAATCCCCAATCACCCGAAAACTTAATTCGACCAGACACACAAGTCATAATACACAATACGAAGCTACAGGAGACCTTAAGCCACCGAACGAGACGCTAATTTTGAAAATGACCGATCGGGTCGTTACAGTTAAGCTGGAGGAGTGGAATTTGACAACTCAAGGCAATCTAGCAAAGAAGAAAAATAACATCCTTAATCAGGTTTAAAATATGGATACAATCTAGTAGTAGAAAAATGTGAATAATGAGGAATTGGTATTGAAACCTAATATATCTATAGAATTTGAGGAAGTGGCAAAAAATGAAGAAATTTACTAGAGGCAAAGGTCTAGAATTCAAAATCTGAAGTAGGTGACAATAATACTAAATTTGTACAAAGGTTAGAAAATACACACAAAAGGTATAACAGCATTGATCAACTTGAGGTTGATGGGGAGACAAAAGAGAAACCTAGAGATACCAAGGAGAAGATAGTGAGATTCTACAAGCAACTGTACATAGAATCAGAGGTATGCAGACCAGTATTGAATTTAACTAGGAACCCTGAAATCACATAACAAGAAAAGGAATGGCTCTAGAAACCGTTTGGGTAATATGAAGTTATTGATAGCATAGACTATGTGCTATTGACATATTGTTTGGACCAGATGGT
This sequence comes from Nicotiana otophora, assembly GCA_000715115.1. Classification (NCBI taxonomy): domain Eukaryota; kingdom Viridiplantae; phylum Streptophyta; class Magnoliopsida; order Solanales; family Solanaceae; genus Nicotiana; species Nicotiana otophora. The sequence continues at coordinate 49,924 of AWOL01S0058001.1, read as the reverse complement.
TTTAGCATAGGCTTTTTCACTAAATTCTGGAATATTATAAATGAAGGCATCATGATGAATGCTCGGAACTTTCGTAGAGAGAAGTTTCTTTTAGAAAAGCCTAAATATCATTTATATAGCCTTAATACTTCTGAAAACTAATGCAAAAGAACCGAGAGACCTATCACCTTGATAGGTAGCGTGTATAAAATTATATCTAAACTACTGCTAGAAAGATTCAAAGTAGTGATGCATAAGCTGGTTGACATACATCAAGTTACATTTATCAATAGAAGTCAAATAATAGATGTTGCACTTATTGAAAATGAATGCCTTGACTCAAGATTGAAGGAGAATAACCAAGGAATCTTATGCAAATAAGATATAGAAAAAGCTTTTGATCATATGAACTTGGAATATTCGTTAAATGCATTGAGGAGAATGGATTTACTCACAAAAATAAAATTAGTTGGATCAAGTTCTACATATCCATAGTTTAGTTTTTCCATCCTTTATTAATGGATCACCTGAAGGTTTTTTCCCATCTTATAGTGGATTGAGGTAGGGCGATCCTCTATCTCCTTTCCTTTTTATACTGGCAATGGAAGGTCTGAATCATATATTACAAACAACCCAATGTAACAGCTGGATTAGAGGTTTTAAAGTCAATAGCAGATGATGCAAATATTTTATATGATGTAAATGAGAAATAGATTAATGGGTGTCATAACTACATATTAACTAGATAAAATTGCAATTTAGGCTTGGGAAAATTATTTGAGTAAGCCTCTGAGTTAGGACTATTGCTCCTATTCATCATAATGGATGTGCTATGATAAGAGTTTGAATGACTTAAGGAAGGTGATACGACTGTCATAAGAATACAGTATGCATCTCATATATGTGATACACTAGCACCATACGGACTTATGAGAGGTATAGCTAAGTACCAGTGCAAAGTCATGGTACTTGAGGAAGAAGAGTAATGGTAAGCTCTCAAATAATGTAATTGTGGCTTTAATTAATGGGAGAGCATACCATCAATGATTGAATCATATGTGCGTGTATCATTATAGCTACTAGATTAAGGTGTAGTTGTGGCTTAATTATGACTTGAAAAGGGTGACATCAAGATTGACTTGGCCAATAAATTGTTGGATGTACTATATCTGATTGACATGACAAGATTATCAGATGATCCGGGTTTGTTAAATTTTCTAGATATAATGTGGAGTGAGGAAATATTCATTGACTTGCCTACGGGCAAGATTACTTCTTCTAAAAGGATGATGTGCAATAGAACATAACGTGTTCAACATGTTTGATTGTGCACCCGGGATTTGAGTTGAGTGGTCGATGCTCAGAACAGATTGAGGGGTTAGCAAGTTTCAAGATGCAGTGCTTGAGAGGGCACTAGATGTTGCACTAATTGAGAACTTGAGTTTTCATTGGATTATGCCTGGACTGGGGAACTACTACATTAGTGTTGGTATGACTTTACAGAATCAGAGAGATAAAATGAACAATACTAGATTCAATGGAGGACTCTTTAGAGTGAAGGTATCAGCCCGAGATACTTTAGTGTATGAGAAGGGGATAGAGAAGCTTATGGTTATTGTGATGATATTGCTTTATGTTGGGATCACTTGTGTGATTTTGGTTTAATACCATAGTGCTTTGGGAAAACAAGTGATGTCTTGGAGGGAAATCAAGAGTGTCACAACCCAATTCCCACCATAGACCGTGATGGCGCAGAACACTTCTGTTGGGAAAGCCAACCACAGATCCACACGCTGATTGATAGTTCATAATGCATTATGAACAAGTGATGAAATAAATAAGCAAAATAATTCTGTTTTCATAGTAAACTACTAACATTTATCTTCAACGTTAGAATACAATCAAAATATAAAACCAAATATCATAACAGAAATACAATCTTGTACAATGGTCTAAAATTCCCAAAACTCGGTGTTACAAATGTATGAGCATCTACTGGAATATACAGGAATACTACAGCGACTGTCTGGAATGAAAAATAGGCAGTATACAGTAAATGAATGGCAGGGGACTCTGTGTACTGTGGTTCGTGACATAGAAGCTGCAGCTCACCACAAAGTCTCCTCAACAGTTGCGCACAAGTATGACCACAAAATGTACCTGACTCAGTACCTGTACAATTAGTGTAGAAGTGTACTATGAGTACGTAAATCAATATGTACCCAGTAAGTATCTAGTCTAACCTCGAAGAAGTATTGGAGAGAGGTCGATATCGACACTTACTAATAGTCCAGTAATACAAAGTACAATAAAAGTAGACAAGTATCAAGTATAACAAGTAGCAACAAAACAAACATATATGTATAACATGATCCTTAATAGACGAATAAATACATAATCGCCAACTACTAAGTACCGCCTCGAATGGAATGTATGAGGCTAATATCCGATGTAAATGTCAAATCTGAGTTAGGATACTCATATTACACGCTGAGTCCCTATCAAAATAATTTGCATGATTCCGTCGGGGGGAACGACCCGATACCATAAGAGTGTTTCATAGTATTGCCGAGGCGAATAACCCGATCCCATAAGAGTGTTTCGTAGTACTACTGAGGTGAACCGTCTTATCCCATAAGATTATTTTATAGTACTGCCAAGACGAATGGCCCGATCCCAAGAGAATAGTTTTGATATATCCCATCGTGGTCGTACAACCCAATCTATAGATGCATCTCATAACACTACCGAAGGACAAACAACTCAATCCATATTAAAACTTTAATTAGTCTTGAGGCGATCAACTCGATCCCATAAGAATAGAGAAACTTTAATTAGGTCATCAGCCCAACTCGCAAATATACGCGCGAGCTAGGAAATCATGAAAACTTCCGGAAAAATAAGTACAACACAAGAGAAATCCATAAGAGGAAGTACAATTTTGGCGGCTAATCAAGTAGCATGCCAAGTATCTAGAATAGCAAAGCTCGATACTCTACGCAAGTCTAGTCTCATGCTAAAACATGAATTAAAACATTTGAACAGGTAAGAATAACTCAAGTAATATAGTTAAAGCATGTGTGACACTAAGTCTACCCGAACATAAACAAGAATCTAACATACTCACGGATGCTCGTCACCTCATACATGCCTAGCTCCCATAGCACATAGCATGCAACAAATAAAGTACCTACGGGGATAAATTCCCTCTTACAAGGTTAGATGAAGAATTACCTTGCTCGAGCAAACCAATCAAAACATACTCAAAAACTCATAATTTAATAATTTAAAACAAATCTCAACTCCACATGAAAAGTCAATAAAGTCAACTCCTAAGCTCACGTGTTCAAATTCTAAAAATTCTAGAAAATCAATATTACCCATAGCATGACGAATTTAAATATATAACTTATTCCAAATTTCATGTCCAATAAACTCAAAAATTCCATTTCTAGAACATCTTCCAAAATCCCACATTTTCCACATCAAATCATGAATTTACAAGTCTAAATTTATTAATATTCATGAAATATAATAAAAAGTGGGTTAGAAACACTTATCCTCAATATGTGGCTGAAATGGCCCTAAAGAATTACACCAAAATCGGCTCTAAATGATCCCAAAATGAAAAATGAGGAGAAACCCCGAAATTCCAAAGTATAATGTCTGCCCATGCACTAACTTTCGCAGACGCAGCACGTGCTTCACGTTCGCGAAGCCCAACTCTTCTTTTGCCAAAACTCCTCTTCGTGAATGCGATAAAGGGCCCGCGAATGCGATGCCTTGCCAGGCCTGCCTTAAGCAAACGTGACCACACCTTCGAGAAAGTGAAGGCCAAACCTCCAATCCCAGCTTCTTCTTCGCGTACGCGACCTCCTTGTCGTGAATGCAAAGCACCACTCCCCCAAGCCTTCTCAAACGCAAATCACCCAGCATGAACGCAAAACATAAATAGCCTCCAGCCCAATTCCGTTATCGCAAACGCGTGCTTTCTACAGCGTTCGCAAAGAACAACACTAGAACCAGCAACACCAAAACACACCTACATGGTCTGGAATCACCCCGAAATGTACCTGAGGCCCACCAGATCTCATCCAATTATACAACTCAATCCCAATTTTTTATTCAAACTTACCCCAAGTGCTAAATGCCACAAATTACATCAAAACCTAGAATCGACAATAATAATCCTTTTCTTAACTTTCAAACCTTTAAACTTCACTGAATGCGTTATGAAAAGTACACACTAAGGTTCCAATAAACTAAGTAAGCCTATCCAATGTCCCGAAACACCGTCCGAAGTCCGATAATGCCAAAGTCAACCCCAAGTGAAACGCAAATTCAAAAACCTTCAAAATGCAAACTTCCGACAATAAGCGTCAAATTGCTCCTGACTCAACCCGAACATACTCCCAAGTCTTAAATCACCTTATGAAGCTATAAGAACCTTTAAATCCATATTCCGAGGTCTTTTACTCAAAATTCAAACCTTGGTAAACTCTCCCACTTTAAAGCTTCTATTGTGAGAATCACTTTTCCAAATCAATTCCGAACTTCTCGAACATCAAAACCAAACATACAAGCAACTCATAATGCATCATATAAAGCTAATCAAGGTCTCAATCCACTGAACAGAATGCTAATACTCAAAATGACTGGTCGGGTCATTACATTCTCCCACACTTACGTTCATCCTCGAACATGCCAAGAGTCGCTCCAAAGCTACCAAATAGTCGTGTAAGCTCCTCATACAACACCCGTGCTGCCTCAATCTCTATAAGTACATTAACAAACCTCCGACTGAGGATCCTTCCTTCGACCTTAGACCACAAGCCTAAAAACCAAATTTCAACATCCGAAATTTCCTATAAGATCCGATTCTTATATGCATACACTATATTAATCCCCACAAGCTGCATCAAGTCATAAGTATAGCCTCAACATATATAACCACACGATGTGCCTCATAACTCATATACCCATAACCATATCTTCTTCCTGCAACAACTGTGCATTACTGAACCCGATACCGTTAACATACCTCATACTACATAGACCCCTGTGCGAAGCCTTCACAACACTTGATGATAGTAACATCTAAGAACTCATGACCACCAATCAGAACCACAAGTCATGAAGTTCTCTCGCACCATAAGAACCATTACCAAATTCTGAGTTAAATAATGGTAGCCTTATTCCAAACATAACTTATCCAGATATGATTACATTAATTCTAGGCCCAATAACCTCGTCTCAACCAGTACAAGTTGTTGGACCGACTGGACACATCAAATACCATCTAGAATCTTATACCACACGATCTGTGAGCCAAGCAACTGTAATACCTCGGAAAGTTTTGAAGTATTTTAGTGTAAAGCCCCGTAGATTTCGCTAGTGAATTTAAGGTTTCGTGTTGCCAGAGTAGGCTTACGTGTTTGAGGATGGTATAACATCTTCGCGGCGAGCTTGCTCGCTGGGGTTCGGACTTTTTGGGTTGAACAATGCACAGGAAAGTAAAGGAAACTTTTTGGCAAAAAAACGCATTTATGCGGTCCATTATGCGACCGCATAATCACTTTGCGGGCCGCATAACGGCCGCGAAAGTGAGCAGGAGAAGGGCCAGTCAGGGGGTAATTATGCGGCCGGCTATGCGACCGCATAACTGTTATGCAGTGTATTATGCGTTTGCATAATAGTTATGCTGACTGCATAGTGGCCGCATACACAGACAACTTTTTCATCGTTTTGCTCTATAATTATGCGACCGATATGCGGTCCGCATATCCATTATGCGGTAGCATATGCGACCACAGAACCTGTTCCGGAGCTCCATTTTTGGGTTTTTAAAACCCGACCCTACTTCGTTAAATACACATTTTGGGTCATTTTTGAACAAAAATCTGATGTTTTAAAGAGAAGAGAGAGTGTTTTAGAGAGAGAAGAAAACCCTAGGCTAATTATTCATCAAGTCTTGCTCAAATCTTGGAAGATTATCAAGAAAAACCCACAAGTTCTTCATCTAAGAGGTAAGGTTCCATAACCTAGTTTTCAATTTTGAATTTGGGTAGAAGATGGTTGATTAGGAGTATGATTCATGGGTATGAGATTATTATTTATACATGAATGTACCAATAAGAATTGTGGGAAGATTGTTGAGCTAAAATAAGTAAGGATTGAGTTGTGGAGTGAAGAAACCCTTGTAGAAGAACCTTGTGGTTAAATTTGCACACCTAGTGTCTGATAAAATGCCCAAATGAACTGATACCATGAATATCTTCCTAATTATGGTTCAATTTTATTATGTCTCAAAATAGATTGGGATTGCTAAGAATTCCGGTTCAATTTGGATATTGTTGATTATGACTTGTTGTTTTTATGTGTTGCCTTTTCTTATATAGGCATTCTATTTTGAAAGAGGACTTTTAGCTATGCATACTAGTGCTATTCGACAGTACTAATGCCCCTTTGCCGGGGGCGCTGCATCTTTAATGGATGCAGGTGGTTCTACAGCAAGCGGCATTGATCAGTGATAGCAGTGCACTCTTTTCAGCTGATTTGGTGAGCCCCACTTCATTTCGGGATCATGTATCTTTTGTTTCTCATGTACTGTGTTTTGAGGTATAGCTAGGGCCTTGTTGCCGGCATTTTCATATTACTCTTGTATTGTATTTAGAGGCTCCGTAGACAGGTTGTGGGTTGTGGTTGATGTTGGGAATTAAATTAGAAATGTTGGTACTTGGAAATTACGTTTTCATTAATTCTATAAACTCGTAATATTTTGGAAATTATGAATGAAGCTGCTAATGGGAATGAAAAGGAAGTTGTTAATAAAATCTTTTCAGTGATTGATTAATGGAGCATATCTCCTCTTTATTCATGGATGAGTTTAGGTAGAAGGAAGTCTAATAGGCTTGCTCGACCGGGTTCTCTTGGTTGAGCGTCGGTCGCGCTCCCCAAGTTTGGGGCGTGACAGCAACCACAACTTGAATATGACCAAAAGGGAACCAAAGTACAAGAACTATCGAGTACGCGTAACACATATAATATCCGAACAAAATGCTATGAATTTATACAACAGAGGATAAGCAAAACACACAAAATAAGTATACGAAATCATATCCATTATCTCAGTGTTGTGGCATGCAACCCAATACCCGATCCAAACGTAATACTCGTGGCGGCGTGCCACCCAATACACATATAATAATTCGCATGGGAATACCCATCGAGCCAAAATGGTTGTATTTACTAGACACATGTATATCAACAACAAGCACACCATGTGTATAAACATAACCCTGAGGAGACGGATAGCATAATGTGCTAGGGAAAAAGGCCAAACACGACTAAGGTACAATAAACAAATCAGCATCTCGAGAGCCATCTCGCTCATATATCGCCACAAAACCTACACAGGACCAGAACATGCGTGTGAATAACCAAAAAGCCTCACAATCCATCATAAGAGTAACGCATGAAATAGATCAGGGCATGAATAACATTAGTCCTGCCCGATGACATATCCAACGATAACTATGATGATGAATATACATTCTTATTAGGCCTACTAATAGGCCTCCCAAATTGGGTCAATAGCCTTCCAAAAGTCCACAATGACCCCATCCATGTCACCTACAATCAGTTGTCAAATCTTTAACACACTTCCAAATCCTCAACCAAAGGAATAGCATGGCTCTCAGAAATAAAATCTCCAAACTACGAGAGTACCAGAATCTCCGTACCTGATCTCTAACTCTCTCACTTAAATGACTAATACATTACACATACACAATCGCCTTAGGAGAAACACTCATATAAAATCTTCTGCACCAAGTAGCAAAACCTGAACCTTAGTAGCTACCAACTATACTATTTTTGGAATGCTAGTCAAGCATCCACAAATCAATACACAATGCCTCTTCCACAAGGCACACCATTTTCAGGAGACATAAAAATAGTGCTAACATACTCAACAAAATCGTAACCTCGGCTCTTCAATCCCAATTCCACGCAACTCACTACATCGATCATGCTATCATAAGATAGTACGAGAATCTCGTTATCAATTCTGAATCATGAATATAATACATATCATCTCGACCAGAACCTTCCAATTGACTCCATTCAAGAGAAAATCGTAACACAAAATAATCCTTCCATAACCTTAGAAGACATCCACTTCATGTCACGGTCAACACCGTCATAACTCATCGAACCTCTTTGCATATAACCATGTCGTCAGAACTGAATCCCCATGAATAAACCAAGTCATATAGATATCCAACCCAAAATGTATTGCCACACAAACAGTTGTAAAGCCCTATCATATCGAAGGAACTGATCATTTCTCTTACCACGCTAATCCAAGCCATTGCTAAACTGACCAACTCTTTTAGATCCCTCTTGACTTGCCTTCAAGATACAGTCCTCTTTCCCAGCACACTATGGACCCAATAAAATTCATCCCAAGTGATCCCCACATGAAACCACGTTGTCCTATGATTTATACACCACTTCATTCCCCTCTACTACACCCAATAGTACTTCAAACTGATATGCTCGTTCTGAAGAGACCTTCCGTGACTCTGAAGTTGTTTCTTCCATCTCTCTAATACCAAGAACCAATAATGATATGGAAATTTTCCAAGTCTCTTCCATAATTCCATACAAAACTTAATCCTTAGTCACACACGAATCTTGAACCCTTAGGCACCACATCTTAGATCCCGAGCCTACTAGCACCATTCTTGAGAGTCACCCACTCTGACCTAGCACCGACTACATAGCCAACAACTAGTGCTCCATTAGCACATGAATAATCTAAAAGAAACACACAAGATAAACCTCTCCCATTACACACTACATCCACAAAAGACTAGCAGACTTGAGCCATTCCTCAACCTTTATATATATATTAATAAGGTGAAATGTAACACACACCCATCAAATTCTTTGCCTAAATTACCCTCGATATCCTCTTCCTCAAGTCATAACTATTCCACAAACGTACCAAATTCTAGAAATTACAAAACACATGACCATGTGATCTAATTATCGATGGTAGGCTCCCCCCTTGGCTTTTAGCCAAAGCACATAACCCAATAACCCATAATGACATTTCCTCCTCAGTTACCATAATCTTGCACTATTACTCAGCTGAATTTCTCATAAGCACATATTGCACTAATTATAACTCATCCCAAAATTATCAGTCCCAAATGCACATTCAACCATATGACAGCCATGTCAGCTTCCTCAAGCGATCCAAACCCATGTCGTAGCACACACATCATACTGGATAGAAGGTAAAATGATTCATAGGGACCTCATAAGAAATCATACAGCCCCTAACCTTCTCATTGAATATAGCCCACCTATGTAACCTCATAACAACATCCTCCAACGACATTAACGGAGTTATAAACCGCTATGAAATCAGTTAATCCTCATGGGTCCACACTCGTCCACCGGTTGTAAGAATATGTTCATTCCATCAACATCAACTGAAGGTCCAACAACACGTTCGAAACTATAGACTACATTGCACTCCAAAATAATAATCAAGCATTTACATTCCCTCTGCATTCCAAGCAACTCTTTTCATCACATTTGAAAATTCTAAGTACAGAAGACACTATCCCAAATGAAATGCACAGACTTAGTCATTTGTCCTCATTATCGCACCAAACGCTCTCAAAACGTGTGGCTACCCTACTAACAATTCAAGCACCACAAGACATGTCCAATAATGTCCTGTTTCATCCTCCGCCACCGCTAATGCGGCCTCAAATCACGATCCATCTTCGTAGCACCCGGATGAATAGAATGGCATTAACTCTAAGCCTCCTCAAGCATCATCTCTCACGAACCATCAACACTGGAAACAAAGATTCGACCTAAAGTCACAACATACTTTCACCACTAAGGACCACCTCCTTAGCACCGCCTCGCACCACCGTGTCCCTATGGGCACACACCACTTTATTAATGAGCCTTAATGCGCTAAAACAAGGATGACTATGCGTCAATACAAGTGACAACTCTACCAAGTTCCAGAAATACCCAATCTTGCAAACCCATCGGCCAAAGCCTAAAAATCCATAGCCCAAATGCCTCTCATGCGCTAGAACTAAATATCAAACTCCCAATCATAAACCGAATAATCCTCATCCTGAAGCATTCACTGTCGTGCAACTGTATCACGATCCATCTCCTGAAACAACTGTATGGAACAAAAAATAGACAGTATACAGTAAATGAATGGGAATGACATAGAAGGCAGTTCACCACAAAGTCTTCTCAACAGCTACGCCTACGCACCGATATGACCATCAAATGTACCTATCTCAGTAGTGTAGTGTGAGTATTTAAATCAACACGTACCTAGTAAGTATCTAGTCTAACATCAAAAAAGTAGTGGCGAGGCGTCGGTATTGACACTTACTAGTGGTCCATTAATACAAAGTACAATAAAAGTAGACAGGTATGTAGCATAGTAAGTAGCAACAAAGCAGACATATCGTATAACATGATCCTCAACAAAAGAATAAATACAGAATCATCAACTACTAAGTACCGTCTCGAATGAAATGCGTGAGGCCAATATACGATGTAAATGTCAAATCCGAGTTAGGATACTCATATACGCACTGACTCCCTATCGAAACATTTTGCATGATTCTGACGAGGAGAATAACCCGATCCAATAGATGCATCTCATAGTAATGTTGAGGGACGAACAACTCGATCCATAATTGTATCTTATAATCCTACCAAGGCGAATGATCGATTCCCATATGAGTAGTGCTGAGCGATCCGCCTGATTCCATAAGAAAAGTGAAACTCTCGATAGGTCATCAGCCCAACTTGTGAATATACGTGCGAGCTAAGAAATCATGAAATTTTTTGGATAAATAAGTGCAACGCGAGCAAAATCCGTAAGAGAAAAAATACTTTCTGCACGTAATCATGTAGCGCGCAGAATTTCTAGAATATCAAAGCTCAATAGTCTATGCAAGTCTATTCTTAAGCTAAAATATAAATTAAAGCATTTGAACAGGTAAGAATAACTCAAGTAATACAGTTAAAGCATGGTGTGAGTCTCAGTCTACTCGAACATAAACAAGAATCTGGAATACTCACAAACGCTCATCATCTCATATGTGTGTAGCTCCTATAACACCTAGCATGTAGCAAATAAAGCACATACATGGATAAATCCCCTCTTACAAGGTTAAATGTCATGACCCCAATTTTCCTCCTTGGATGTCGTGATGGCAGTCTCTAAGATTAGGTAATCCTATCAAATGAAAGATTATGGAAGAAATAAAGGCTAAGAACATGATATAAACTAACAAATCTCATAAATATCTCGAAAATGGAATCACATCTACAATGCTCCCAAAACCTGGTGAGACTGAGTCATAAGCTCTATAGAATACATTAGAATGTCTACTACAACATTGTCTAAACAAGAAATACAACAGAATGAAAAGATAATGGAAGGTGACTTCGAGGCATGTGGACGTCGAGCAGGTATACCTTGAAGTCTTCGAAATACAGCTACAATCAATCACTAACGTACAGCATGGGCAGACGTACCTAGATATGCACAAAAAGATGTGCAGAAAATATAGTATAAGTACACCACAATGGTACTCAGTAAGTATCAACCCTAATCTCGGTAGAGTAGTGATGAGGCCAGGTCAAGACACCTACTAGGACATAATAAATAGAATGAAAATATAATAATGAGAAGTAATGAAAGGCAAAGAAATAAATGATAATGAAGCATGTTAATAACATGGACTAATGAAAGAATTGTAAGCATAGAGATAACAATAAAGAAGCCAATAAAGAGAACCACGACAGCCAAATACGAACAAATTGTTAAGACAAGGAAAACTAAAAGCAACAAGAACTGCTCCACCAATAACTCTTTTCAACATGAGATACACAACAAGAATCACAACCGACGTACCACCTCGTATACAACAAGAATGACAATCGAGGTACCACCTCATATACAACAAGAATCATCGCTGAGGTATCGCCTCGTGAGCCTTACATTTAGATAGTTTTGAAAACGTTTTTTCTGAAATAGCTACACGCACTTTAGCCCACCTTATGATGCCGCGTGGATTCAAGTAATTCCCTTACTAGCAACACGCACATAAATTCCACCTTATGCCACCGTATGCACATTAACCTCTATCCTTATACAGCTGCATGCGCATCAATATCACAACACAATAACAACTCGCACCACAAGTGCCCATATGCCACAACTTGCCAAAAATCAACAATATGATGTTTCCACAACAAATTGCACATGGCTCAACCACAATGTATACAAGAATATCAACAATAACAATCAACGTGAATTGTTCAACAAGGAAGATATCTCAATATTTAATAACTTTGCCTCAATGTGATAACGACTTTCACAACTGCAACACCAATAACTCTACAAGAAGATAATTCACGAAATAAAGAATTCAAGTAAAAGTAATTCAGCAATTGAGGATGTAACAAGGCAATAGGGAAAGAAATAACTCCAACTAAAGCATAAGAACAAAGTATCAAGTAAGATGTAGAAGAAGTGTTAACAAAATTAAATAAAGCATGTAAAGATAGACTAGCACAAGAGTAGAATAGTAATTTAAAACATGAAATGACAACTCAATTAAAGGTATGGAAGAAAGAAACCCTCAAACGTAGTCTGAAAATGCTCTCAAGGGATGAGACGCCGCTACAGTAATGGGTGGTGGTCTTATGGACACCGTTTCATCGTCCGGCGGTGGAAAACCACCAAACCTATACCAAAAGATGCGCACTGATAAGGCGAACACACCCCAACAAGTTTCATTCCAAAAATCCAAAGGAGATGTTATAGATCTCAAAAATAGCGTCGCATATACTGTAGCAAATAGTGACTTGCACAGTTCTGAATTTTCCCAGCTCGTTTCTGGGTTACAAGCTCATAGCAATACACAAAACAATGCCAAACTAGAATCATATGTTGGTCATTTGTGTCACACACAAAATGCAACAAATCTAACAAAGACAATTCTCAAGAAAACAGAAGTTGTTCATGGGATCCAAACTCTACAGTTTACAATGGAAGAAAGGGAAGAATTTGCTAAGGAAGAAGGACTACATCAAGCTATTGTGATCAAGCTATCTAATGGCGCACCAAATCTGGAAGTTTTGAGAACCTTACTACCCAAGTTTCTGGGTGTAAAAGGTAACAGTTTACTAGGTTTACTCGCACAAAGACAACTATTGTTGCGTCTCGATCAATATAAAGATTTTATCCCTGCATTAGCACGTAGAGTGAATGTTTTCTTATACAATGGCAAAGAACATCAAGTTAGTATTTTTTCATGGAGTATTGGTTTCAATTCTAATGAGGAAACATCAATGGCTGTTGTTTGGATTTCCTTACCAAGCTTACCGCCTGATTTGTTTGCTCGTCGTTCACTAGTGTCCATAGCTGCTGCCATTGGGAGGCTAATCGCAGTGGATAAGGCGATGCAGGTGAGGTCGAGACCTAGTACGGCTAGGGTGAGGGTGATTGTGGACTTGTTGGACAAGGTGCCGAACAAAATTAATATTCAAAGTATCGACAAAAAAACTAGAAAAATTAATGATGAAGTGCAGAAGATGATGTATGATAATTTGCCGTTATATTGTTCTCATTGTAAGCACCAAGGCCATGATGAGAGTTCATGTCGACGACTCGTGACTAATACCTATGATAATGATCAGGGTGAAAAAGGTATTGGAGAGAAATATAATGGTGATTTGAGGCAACTGTTAAACGAAAGGAGGTTTGAAAAAAGGTGAAAATGCAGCTGGAGATCAAGTTGATGCTACTGGAAATAACTATGTCACGCTGTAGATGCTCAAGTTGTAAACATGTCTCCTGCGACTCAAGAACATGCTGGAAGTCTGGTACAATATAAAGAAGCAACAGATATTTTGGGTGTGGATATGCAGATTCAAAAAGCTAGAGAAAAAGAAGTGCAGAGGAGTGGGGATCAACAGATGAATATGTATACAGCTACTGTTAGTGCTTTGAAGGCTATTGTTGATCAAGCTACTACTTCAGCCAAGCTTGATGTGGTGCAACATCATGTTGGGCCATCTGGTAATGTGAAGCAGAGACAAAATCATCAGTTAGTGCAGGAAGTAGCATCATTGGCAAAATCCAAAACTCCAGATATGAAGGTTACTGTTGTGGGTGCAACTGGTGTGGATTCAGTGGATATAATTACTTCAGAAAAACCAGCAGATGATATAGCTACTGTTTTGCAAGATGTATGCTTGGAAAAAAGAACTGGACAGGTGCTTGATGCAGGCACATCTGGGGCAATTCCAGCTGAAGCTACTGTCCAGTTTGTTCATGAGGTGCAGTTCGACAATGTTAGGCGCTTGAAAGAAGTCACTGCTGGCACAGATTTTACAAGAATGTACGCAACTTCAAACAATATTGTGCAACCTATGGATAATATTACTGCAAGAAAATCAGCTGGAGTGAATGATACAACTTCAATAAGTGAGGAGGAGAATGCTGGTGTGACAGATAGTTTTAAACTATTTCAACTAGCTGATAAATCAACACGTCTGGCTCCTACTTTTGAAGAGAATCACGTGGATGTAATGGAATTGGAGTATGAAGCCTCAACTGATTATAAGATGATGCCATTAGACACTGCACAAGCACAGGTTTCAGCTGGAATGAATGAGATAGCAACTGAGATTGTGCATCCTTCAGTTCGAACAACTGATAAGGCTGATCAATCAATGGTTAAAGGTGCTGGAGAGATACTACATTCCCCAAGACATTCAGCTACATCTCAAAGAGAATCTGATACAAAGAGTAACAACTAGACAGTTGTTGCTCGAACACCTAACAATAAACAATCTCTGGGCATTCAAAAATAGATTTTACCTTCTAAAGAGATTGGGTTTTCAAATTCTTTTGATGTGTTGGTGAATGAGGGTGAACATGCTAAGAAGGGAACTGGAAATAAGGAGCAACAGAAGGAAGATGATACACGATCAGTAAATGGAAAAACAAGTTCCACAATTCATGAAAAACAACAGAAAAATTCAACTGACTTTGCTGCTCGACTAGAGAGTATACCAAGTCCTAATCACATTTTTTAGGCAAGTCAAGTAGCAACAATAGATAAATCTGAGGGGTTTACACCAGTTTGTCAAAGTGGAAAACAATCACCAACAGGTGGAACAATGCAGCAGCTATCAAAAAATACAACTGCTCAAATGAATGTCTCAAAAGACATTGTCTTTGTTGACAATCCTAACATCGTGGCAGCTACGATTGCACCTACATCAACACTGCATATCTCCGAATCTAAGAAGGTGTCTTCAGGTCCTAAAAATCTGAACACTACAATGCTGCAGTTTTCCAGCCCTCACGTGGAAAGAATTATCAAGGATGCCCATCTAATGCCAAAAACTGAAAGTACTTCGACTCGAAAACTAAAGAGAAAGCTTAATTTGGATGCTCCAGAGTTTATTCCTAGAAAGTGTCCTGGTGCTACATGCATTCACAATGCAGTAACCCCACAAAATGCTGGGCAGGAACATACTGGAAAAGGCAAAGAAGGTGCTATCTGGATGAAAAATGCAGCAACAAAAAGGACTGGGCAGCAGATTTTTGCAAACACTCCAGCTAATACTCTTGTGTCTTGTCAATATGCAGCAACACCAGCAGTTGCTGCACAGCAGAAGCAAATTGCAAGCACGCCACAAGCAATAATATCAACTCCAAATGCTGGACAGCAGTAGCAGCATTACAACCATGTATTGCAATAATGACTACACAAGCTGGACAACAGCAATTGGTTACAACCACTCCAGCTATTTCTGTGGAGGATAGAATGTTACTGGAGGCAATGGAAATTTTTAACCCCCTAAACCTGTTAGCTCCATCTCAAGTTAGCAGCACTGGACATACGAAATCAGTAATAACGAAAGCACCAGATACAAATGTA
Source organism: Nicotiana otophora (assembly GCA_000715115.1). Classification (NCBI taxonomy): domain Eukaryota; kingdom Viridiplantae; phylum Streptophyta; class Magnoliopsida; order Solanales; family Solanaceae; genus Nicotiana; species Nicotiana otophora. The sequence continues at coordinate 33,920 of AWOL01S0058001.1, read as the reverse complement.
CTGACGGCACAAATTACTGCCCAAAACTATCCAAATCCAGTGAACGTGGGCAGAGATTTGTATGAAGAGGGAGAGGAAGATGAACTGATGCAACAATGTCTAGCGGAGGCAGCAAAAAGAGGTGATTTATCACCAATGCATAGTACACAAAGTAAGAAGACTCATACAAGGAAGAAGAGTTGGGACATCAAGGTGAATGAGGAAGTAAATGATAAGCGACTCCCAATGAGAGTTGCCAAACAAAAACAGGCAGCCCCAACTACATTTACAAGGCCCGAACGTTCAATAAAAAAGTCATGAATATTGAAGATATTCTGAAGAGGTTTGATGAAGATGATCAAGAACTACAAATTGAAGAAGTTATAAGTTTGGGAAACAAGGGACAAGAATCAAATTACTACTACATCCTATTTTACCATTTTATTAGTATTGTCATTTGTAATATCATCACGGAGTATGTTATAAACTCTGTGATGATAATAGAATATTTAGTGCTCTCTCTAGCTCTTCCTTTTACATGCTTGTTAGTAGGCGGGGATATTTATGCCTCAATATGATTAGAAAGGTAAGCTTAGGCCTAGTATGTGGTTGCTCATGTCCTATGCCTTTGGAAAGACATCCAAATGGCTATGAGATTATATGCCCTCGTGAGACTTTACCGGCAGATACATGATTTTCTACATGAGGCTACCATCATAAGGTAATGTGAGGCGCAGAGGAGTGATTATATAGCCAAGGCATATAGGCAACACTACTGGTGCTATTGTTTCCCTTATTTGTACTTTTACTACGTGTTGCGCTTTTCTTTTCTATTATGAATAAAATAACTACTGGGCATGCCAAGTAGTATAATTTGCCAAAAAAAATAATATTAAAGGTATGGAAAACAAATAAATAAAAAAATTTAAAGGTATGGAAAGAGTCCAAATAACCTAAACCCTTGATTCAAATCCTACAAATAAAAGCATACGCCCGTGTAAGCTTGAAGACTGATGCTCTCTAGACAGGGTGACTGCGCGCTACAGTAACGCAGTATAGAGAAATGGTCACCGCCCCTCCGTCCGACGGTGGAAAGCCACCAGACCTTTCCCAAAATATGCGTCTACATATTGCGCATCCATTCCAACAAAAATTATCTCAAAACATTTCTCCAACTACTGCAGATTTACGAATGAACGTTGCGAACACTGTTACAAAAAACCAACTGGGAACTTTGTATAACTCCATCAGCAAACTTCAGACAAGTCGAGATACTGCAGGTACTGAAGATTCATCTCTAGGACATTATCTATCTTCTCCTCAAAAATTGGAATATTCCAACATCAAAATTAGCTTCCACGAACAAGCACAGCCCTCCGATGTGCAACAGATGGCCGGAAACAGAGCTGCGGAGGAACATATGTATCAAGGTCAATGCCAATTTGTTACTGTTGATAAGGACAGTGAGAATACTAGGCCAAAACAGATCTTCGTTGAACCAATCGCTCCATTAATGCAAAACAGTTTTACGACAGAAATTCATTCACCAACTGTTCGTCCAAATGCCAATGACAACGTCACTCGCCAACCCTTGGCTATGGGAGAGGCAATTCAATACAATAAGGATCCAGTTACTAGTAAAAATCTTCAGGACTGCTGCACGGTTGCATACCAACAAATCCGCCACGCTTGTGCCCAAAATTGATTTAATTCCAACTAAGTTACTTCATGGAGAACCAACAATTGAATTCACTATGGAGGAGGTTAATGCATTTACAATCGAAGAAGGATTACATCAAGCATGCGTGGTCAAGTTTTTTTACGGAAAATCGAAGTTACAGGAGCTACGCAAAGTTATTCCAAAACAATTCGAAGTGAAAGGCAATTGCAATATTGGTCAACTCGAATTTCGCCATCTTTTAATCAGATTTGACCTCTTTGAAGATTATGTTCAGTTCTTATCACGATCTGCTGGATATGTTAGAGCTAAGGGTGAAAACTTCTTCTTCATAACATTTCCATGGACTCTAGGATTCAATCCTAGAGAAGAGACATCCAAGGCAGTTGTTTGGATTTCATTTCCGGAGCTGCCACCCAATTTCTTTGCCAAAACATCATTACTGTCAATCACCACAGCTGTAGGAAAACCATTTGCGGTGGACAAAGCGACACAAGACCGTACAAGACCAAGTACCGCTAGAGTTAAATTCTTGGTAGACCTACTGGACAAACGCCCTAAGCTAATTAGGTTACACATCGTGGACAGAGTTTCTGGAAAACGTATGGAGTATTATCGGGAGGTTGTCTATGACAATCTCACAAAATATTGCACCTACTGTAAACATCAAGGACATGAAGAAAGTGCATGTCGATTGATGATGGCCAAGGTTAAGGATGGTGGTCGCAGTGACAAGGAAACAGGGGCAGTGCATGGATTGGTGCCTACCGTCGAGATGGCTAGTGTACAACAATTAAAAAGGGGTGCTAGGGATTATTTGAATGCAAAGAGAGCTGGCCAACAAGTGATAGAAGCTTCACTTCCTGATCAAACAATTGGGCAGCATATGTTTTTGCAATTGCAAACTGGTAAAACTCAGCAAAGTACTACTGTGCAACAGGATGCTATTGTGAACGTAAATATTCATTGCTGGACATTCTAAGGTTCAGGTGGAAACAAGAAAAAATGCACTGATTAATAGGGTTTGGTTCAGTTGGATGCAACAACAAAGATTGTGGAACAACATGCTGCCAGAGCTTTGCTTCGTTGAACTCAGCTCAACGATCTAATCCTAATGGTACTCAAAATGTTAGATGAACTGAAGTTGCTGCTGTTGGGAATTCTCTAGGTGGACAGTTTGCAGATGGTGATGTTACAGGCGCACAATATGTGATTGATGCTCATGACAAATCTGGGAAATCAAGTGAAGTAGCAGCCCAGTTTTTTGTTGTCGTGCAACAAGCAGCAACCTATCATTCTCACGATTTGCACGCTACTAATGATCCTGCTTGTCCAGTTTCTTCTATGTTGGATGGAGTTGGTGATCATGATTATATAACTAGCAAAACAGCTGGGGTGCAACAACAGCTTGATGTTAATAAACATACTGGTTTTCAAATACAGATGTCAGCAGCTGTACAGGAGGAGGAAGTTGGGGTAGATCATCCTACTGTAGCAGTGAGTGAATCAGTTGAAATATCTGTAGCTGATCAGGTTATTGCTGGTGCAAACAATGCTGGCTTGAAGGCTTCAACAACTGGTTCATTGAAGGCAGGTGTACATAAGGTGCAGCAGATTGAACAGAAACAAGCAGTGGTAAATCGATCTTCAGGGAGGTCTGTTGCAGCTAACATTACTGCAGCTGATATAGTAGCATCAAAGTCCCAACCTGTGCAACAAGGTAACAATCTAGATTGGACAGTAGTTAATCGAGCTCATATACCACCTAACATAGCAAAAACATAAGGGAACATAAATCAGATTACTGAAGCAAGTTCAGCAGTTCAACTATGTGATAATTTGAAGAAAATCATATGCTCAAACATGTTTGAAAAATTGAACAATATGCAGGAAAATGCAGTTGGGATTTTGCAGGAGAAGGAGCTTGAAGGTTCTTGTGCTTTAGCTAATGCAGCTGCTGCAGGGGTTGAGGCAGCATCAAGAAACAGTCATTCAAAGGCAACAGGCAGTGCAAAACAGAACCAGACCTCAAAAAATACAGCAGCTCCAACTAATGTCTCAAAGAACATTATTCTTGTTGACGATCCAAATGCAGTAACATCAGCACCAACAGTACATATCTGCAATCCAGATTTGGATAAAATGATAAAGGACTCAAACGCAGCTATGTTGCTGCATACCATTAAATAAATTAACGCCCCATTGGTTACCTTGAATACCTCTGTTCATGAGGTCCCTTCGCAATCGATCGAGTCGTATGGTGAAAGAGCAGTTGATTCTGGACAGCAACTCCTGTCTGGACAGCAACTCCTGTCAACATGTAACAAACAAGCAAATGCAGGTATGACTTCATACTCTCAAGCATCCACAAATGAAGGAAGTTGTTCTAAGGAGCAACAAGATGCTACCAGTGCTGTCTTGGTTGGTCGTAAAACATGGGCTGACCAAGTAGAAGAGTATGAACAAGGTGAAGAAAATGTTGTTGATAACCAGCAGCTAAGCACACAAATAACAGTGTCTACACCACGACAAGGTGATATATAATCGGAAATGGCAGTTGCTGTTGTTGAGCAGGATGCTTTGGACAATCCAAAACCGCATAAATGTGCATATTTAGCTGGCTCAAAAACGACTTCACAAGTGTTGAAAGTTTCAGTGGCAAAGAGACATGAACCAGGTAGTGTACAGTCGGGTAAGAACCTCACCGAAAGGCTGAATTTAAAGCTTCTGCAACGCAGCATAATGACACGAAGTGGCATCAACCATTACAGATGGTTGTACAAGAATTAGCTAATCAACAACTAGAGGCCAACTTACGTGTTGCCATTTACGACGAAGGTGAGGAAGATGAATTGCTTGAATACTGTCCGGAAGAGGCGGCTAAAAGTGGAGATTTATCTCCTATGCATAGAGGAAAAAAGGTCAATCAAGGAATAGCACACAGGCAGCTCCCAATGTGAGCAGCAAAGCAAAAAGGGGCTGCCCCTTCCACGTCTACAAGATCCAATCGATCAGAGAAGAAATGAAGAATTTTGAAGAATTTTTTGAAGATAGCTGAAGAGGATTTTAAGGAGCTACATTTTGAAGAACTCACAAGTATAATAAATGAGGGGCAAGAATCCAATCTCTACCTTGTTTTATTTTATCTTTTTCTAAGCATTATCATATGTAGTATCATCATAGAGTGTGTTATAAACTCTATGATGATCATAGAGTATTTACTAATTTCTAGTTCTTAATTTTTACATACTTGCTAAAAGATGAGGTTGTTCATGCCTTAATAGGAATTGTAAGGTAAGGTCTAGCTTAGTATGTGTTTGCTATTAGAGGCAACACTAATATAGCTTTTGCCCCTCCCCCCTAATTGTACTATTGCTTTGTGGTTTTTCTTTTACTATTAATAAATTAGCTACTGCGCAGACCGTCTAGTAGTATAATTTGCTAAAAAACAAAAAATCTAAACCGGTCAAATACCACATATAACCTGTGTACCCACTTGTCACCTTGCGTACACAACTTTGAAATAACATGAATTGCACAATCTATCCCAAATCCTAAGAGGTAGTTCTCCCACAAAAAGTTAGGCAAGACACTTACCTTAACTAGGCCAACTCAACCCTCGAAAATATCTTTCCCCTAAAATTTGCCTCCACACGACTCAAACGCCGAAATTGACGTAATATCATCACAAATGCAAGGGAAAATAATTACAATAGATAAAGCTACGATCTTTATACTTTTCTCAAAAACTCAACAAAAGTCAACTCGGATCAAAGGGTAGATTCTGATTACCCATAACTCCACGAGTCCATATATCTGATTAGTTTCAAAAACCAAGTCCAAATCGACTCTCAAAACTCAAATTCTTATTTTTCCAAAACTTGACAAAATTTTCCAATTTTTCCTCTTTTATTCACATAAATTTGATGTTAAATTGCCTAATATCGAGTCTAGGGTTCTAAAACGTGAGAAATGAGACTAAATACCGACCTTCCAGCCCTTATGTCCAGCAGCAGAAGTCGCATTTGCGACACAGGGTTCGCATTTGCGAACCCTTGCAATTGGGGGATCAGGGATCGCATTTTCGAATCCTAACAGCCTCAGCAAACGTTGCAAATGCAACAAAGGATTTGCAATTGTGATGAGTTTGAAATATATACTTAAATTATGCTCGCTAGTCAAAGATAGTATAGTATAATATCGTATCCACATGGATTGGAGTTAAACAATATTTTCTTGGTTTCTAGCTTGATTGCTATCTAGGAGAATCATCAATTTTGAGATTTATATGATTAATAACTAAATTTAACTAAGAATCTAAAGCAATTGACTAATGACTGTCGCAATAAAGGTAAGCAAGTAAGTTATCAGTGGGAGAGAATAGGGGTTGATAGGATAGGTGTAAGATAATTATTTGGGATCTAACTTTAGATAATTCACTTCTAATGTTTAAGTGAGTCTCTCGAATTCAGTCAATTATTAGTTCAAACGTTTAGTAGAAACTTCTCTCTCGATTAAGTCTCAACCTCACGAGATGAACCAATTTAAGCACGTAAAGATATGCAAGAATGCGTAGTGGATTGGTCTTTAGAGAACCTCTCTCGATTATTCTCCTAACTAGGTTTAATCAATGATTCAACTAGCCTCTTTCAACCACTAAGAAGAATTAATGAACTCACCCAACAATATAATGCAAAGATATCACAAGTTATGCCTCTCTCGATTACATGGACAAGTGAATATAGATGCAACAGTTAAATCATCCAAAAATGATTCAGTACATAAGACTAGAGTTATAATCCACAAACAATAATCAATACACCAAATGCATCAAACCCTAAAGAGAACTACTCCATAAACATGGAGCAATTCATCACAAATATAATTAAATATAGGAAAACATAAATTTGATCCAAACTCGAGTCTTGAGTGATGAAGAAATAATGAAATTCTTGTGCTTTTGCTTCTCCAACTTCTCCTTAGCATCCTTAGGTCGAATATGTGTCAAAAGTTTAGAAAATAACGTTTTTTCATGTATTTATACCATGTATGTTGCGGCCTAGATGAAATCACCTTCTCCTAGCCGAAATTAGAAATTTACTCTATAAAAATTGCACAGGCGTGCCACATGGGGCGACGCGCCATGCAGGGCATTAGTTGGGAAATCCAGAGAGTTGGTTCTAACAGGCACCAGGAATTTGCGCAGCCGCGGCGCCCCACGCGTCGCGAAAGTGAGGTTTTCTCAAAGTACAGATTTTTCATGCTTTTTGACGTCCATACTTGGTCCTTGACCCTTGAACACGATCCCGACTTAATCATTTGTGCCTTTACTCAAACTTCAAAGATCCAAATAGCTCGAATTCATTCTGTAACGTCTATATAGCTCGGATCACTCCTATAAGGCATAAAATACGCAATAAGTACAAAACACTAGCGATTAAAGCTCAAACACAATAAAAGTGCAGTAAATTATAGTGCAATAAGCAACTAAAACACGAGATTATAGCCTACCATCAACACCCCACATTTAAACCATTGCTCATACTCGAGCGATCAAACTACATTTTATATAGACACAACCTTTTTAAACAACACTCATAACTCATCATACCAAGAATATTTAAAATAGATTAAGCACTCTAATGTAACATCCTCGCCTCAANACCTTTTTAAACAACTCTCATAACTCATCATACCAAGAATATTTAAAATAGATTAAGCACTCTAATGTAACATCCTCGCCTCAAGATTTGACTTACAAGCACCATGCCTTATTTATAACCCGCTCACTTACTCTAACATAGAGGTCAACGACATTACCTTTCCTCCATGAATCAAGTGCCCTCATACAACAATAGAGAGTAGTTCCACACACAATAGACATTAAGAACAACTAGGACATCATGATAGAAACAATTCGTTCACTCTCAGAAACAACATTCATATGCCACAAAAGACATAACATAGGCTTGCCCATAGTGTACTACTTTACTAATTGAGCTCATTCAGTCAAGGATCAAGTAAGACTTTCATTGGTTGTAATGTAGGCTGCGGGACGGGTAGGATACATTTAGATATAAGAGTGACTACACCTCCCTAAGCACTTTAACACATACAATCAACCATTCAAAATCCCACACTTATGACAAACCACAACTCTACCTTCACATCAATATACATTAACTCCCTACTTCTTTAAGCACAAATACATCAAGAATTACCACCATCAAGGAATAGTTTTCATAATCATACACCCATTTATTTCTTTCTTTTTCACTTCATGTGGCTCTTACTTTTGTTTTTTAATACAGTGCACCTTTCTCCTTATTTCAATAATTCCACTCAAAAGCCAAACCAACTACCCCACACTTCAACTTTTGCAAAGCTCATAACAAATTCAAGTGCTCACGAGAGGTAAAAGGTTCAAATAGATGGTCAATTCGAACAAATGGGTAAGGCTTATAATGTGGTTGCCAAAGAAATAGAATTACAGGCTCAAAAGGGGTTAACTAAGATACTTAACAATTAGGTGGGCAAAAGCATATAACTGGCTCAACAAAGAAATGCCTAGATCACTTCCAAGACTAAATAAAACTATTATCTTTGGAAACACACATGGCAAGTTCTAGCTATTAAATGCAATGTATAAAATAACACAAAACCTCACACCCACATGGCACATAACTCACTCAGGATCGGACTCATCAAGACACTCTAATCAAAGCAGTTAAGCAAAGTTAAGATTATACAATTTAAGGTACTTATACAAGAGTCAAACACTGAGCCTAAGAGTCACAATAAAGCACTCACTATTCTCACGGTATAACAAAATCAAGAGATATTGCCTTCAATTCAAATCAAGCACAAGGTTTCCTTTTCCTAAAACCAAAACTAACTATACTCGGTTCAAATAAAACCCTTGGAAAAGAACCGCGACACAAAAAAACCAAGGGGTAATTATTACACTACCTAACAAAGAAAATTTTTTTTTGTCTTTTTTCTTTCAACTTTAATCCCTCTAGAACCCCGTCGAATGATATCCATCGTCGGCAAAAATTGAATTTTTTTTAATTTTTATTATTTTTTTCAATTTTCCAACTACTACAACTAACAAAACTAACACATATACATAAAACATACAATTATAACCCACCCCACACTTTAAGTTGTGGCATGTCCCCATGATACACAATTAAAAAGCATAAGGTAAAGGAAACTTCCCTGAATATCTAGTCGGGATCTGAGTCGAAGTCGGGATCCATTCCTCACCTTCGAACTAATGCACATCCAGGCGTACAACTTATTCTCAGCCTTCTTGGGGTACACCCCACACTTATCTTACTCAATGTAGCCTTCTCTTTTGAGCCCTTCACTTTCCATTCAACATTTACAGCTGGTTTTTCCTTTTGTGCCCCCTTTTCTATATTCATATCAGAAGTCATCGTCTCCTCACCCACTCTAAGCATGAGTTTCTTCTCGTGTATATCTAGTATATCTCTACCCGTTAATAAGAATGGTCTTCCTAGGATAATGGGGGCCTACTTGTTCTCCTCCATATTCACTACTATAAAGTCTACAGGAAATACAAACTTATCTACCCGAACTAACACATCTTCCACTATCCCCTCGGTTATTAAATTCGTTTGGTCCGCCAGCTGCAAAGATATTGGTACCGACCTTTTCTCTCCAATCTCTTTCTCCAGTTTCCTGTAAATAGATAGAGGCATTAAGTTAATTGAAGCGCCAGAATCACATAAAGACTTATCAAAATTTATAGTTCCTAATGAGCAAGGTATAGTAAAACTCCCTAGATCTCCACACTTTTGTGGGAGTTTATTTTGCAACATAGCACTGCAATGCTCTATAAGCTTGACCACCGGGGTGTCCTTTGTCTTCCTCTTCTTTGTCAGGATCTCTTTCAAGAATTTGGCATAATCTGGCATTTGGGAGAGCATTTCTGTGAACGACAAATTTATATTAACCTATTTCAGCATATCTAGAAATCTCTCAAAATGTTTGTCTAGATTTTCTCTATATAGATTTTGAGAAAAAGGTACAACATGCATATGCTCGCTCTTATTAGATTCATCCCTTCTTGAAGTTTCCTCCTTCTTTTTGTCAGCTCCCTTCTTACCTTTCTTCCTCTTATCAATATCATTCTTTAGCTTCTCCCTATTTTCCTATTCAAGTACAACCTCTTTTTGGATTGGAGTGGTATCTTTCAACACTTGCCTGCTTCTCAAGGTTACAACATTCACTGTTTCTTTGGGATTTCATTCAGTATCAGCTGTCAGAGTACCTGGGACTCTCTCAGATAATATTGTTGCAATGTTTCCCACTTGTCTCTCCAACTTTCGAAAACCAGTGCCCAATTCATTGATAGCTGCCCTGTGAGCGTCCAACGTCTCATCTATCTTGATAATGAAGGCCCTCATTAGATCTTCTAGACCAGGCTGATTGGATTGTTGAGGCTAAAACTGCTGCCTCTGCTGATTTGTGAAGACTAGATCTCCTTATCCCTAAGGTCTATAGTTATTTTGTAGCCACGCATTTGCAGTACCTCCAGGTGAACTCCATGAAAACCCGAGGTGCCTCTGACCCATTGCATTATAATTGCCCACAACATTCACTTCCTCAGTTGAGGCTTGACACTCATGAGTAGGATGTGCTCTTCCACATATATCACAAGTTGCATGAGGCTCACTTTGTATTGTAGCTAAGGTCAGCTTCCGTATATCTTTAGCCATAGCATAAAGTTATACCTGCATAGATGTGTTAGCATCAACCTTGTGAACACCTACCGATCTTCTTCTTTTAGCACTCTTAGAAGGCTATTGATTTGCATCTTCAGACAACTCATCAAGAGTTGTGACTATCTCCTATGGAGTCTTATTCATCAAAGGGCCTCCAACTGCATTGCTCAATGTTCTACGTGAGGCCGATGCCAATCTATCCCAAAAGTCCTAGAGGTGCATCCAGAGTTCAATTCTCTGCTATGTTAACTCTTTCTGACTATTTCCTTAAACCTCTCCCAAGCTTCAAACACGGTCTCAGTATCTTTCTATCAAAAGTTATGGATATCTCTTCTAAACTTGCACATCTTAGCTGATAAGAAATAGTTATCAAGAAATTTTCTGGTCATCTCAACCCATGTTCGAATCGATCCATTAGGTAAGCCTCAAAGCCAATGCTTTGCATCATATTTGAGTGTGAAGGGGAATACCCTTAAGTAAACTGCATCTTGTGACACATCATTATATTGAAAGGTGTTCATAATCTCCTCGAAGTCAATTAGATGGTTGTTTGGATCTTCGTTCATCTTCCCTCTTAAGGCACAATAGTTTTGAAGGGTTTGGAGCAACCCTTGCTTCAGCTCGGAATTATTAGCTGCAATTGGAGGTGGTCGAACACTGGATAATCCTTGATTGTAGACCGGTCTAGCATAATCGCCAAGTGGTCTCCCAGGCAAGGGTTGATGTTGATTAAGTCTGAGACCCCTTTCTTCTTCATAGATGTTCTATGCATCTCTAATAGTTGCTTCCTCAGCATCCCGTGCAGCTTGTTCTCTGCGCTGGGCTGCTTCTCTCGCAACCAAATCCACATTATCTTCAGTGTTTCCAGCCATAAATTCTTTAGTTGAGGACTTCCCAACCTTTTCTGATGTCTCAGTGAGATTTCTTTCCTTCCTCAGTTGTCGCAATTGTTTTTCTATCTGGGGTTCATATGGTAGCACTTCCTTCGCAGAAATTCTAGTCATGCACCACTCTGAACATGTAACATGCGCACAGTCAAAGAACACCAAACATAAAAATGAAAAAATAAAATAAAATAAAAAGAATAAATCATGAGTTAGCACTACAAACTATTTCAAACACGACAAGTGAGTCTTGCTCAGTTGGTAAAAGCACCTCCACGTACGACCGTTAGGTCCTAGGTTCGAGTCACGCTGAAGGGGAAGTGTGGAAACACTATAGATCCACCTAATTTGGGAGGGGTTATAAAATGTTTTTTATTTAAAACACTATTGATTGTCAATCCCCGGCAACGACGCCAAAATTTGACGAGTTCGAAACACACACTTAAAGTATGCTCGCTAGTCAAAGATAGTATAATATAATATTATATCCACATGGATTGGAGTTTAATAGTATTTTCTTAGTTTCTAGCTTGATTGCTATCCAGGAGAATCAACAATTGAGATTTACATGATTAATAACTAAAATTAACTAAGAATCTAAAGCTATTGACTAATGACTATTGCAACAAAGGTAAGCAAGGAAGTTATCATTGGGAGAGAATAGGGGTTGATACGATAGGTGCAATATAATTGTTGGGTATCTAACTCTAGATAATTCACTTCTAATGCTTAAGTGAGTCTCTTGAATTCACTCAATTATTAGTTCAAACGTTTAGTAGAAACTGCTCTCTCTACTAAGTCTCAACCTCACGAGATGAACTAATTTAAGCAAATGAAGATATGCAAGAATGCATAGTGGATTGGTCTTTAGGAGAAGCTCTCTCGATTATTCTCCTAACTAGGTTTAGTCAATGATTCAACTAGCCTCTTTCGATTAATAAGAAGAATTAATGAACTCACCCAACAATATAATGCAAAGATATCACAAGTTATGCGTCTCTCAATTACATGAACAAGTGAATATATATATATATATATATATATATATGAAACATTTAAATCATCCAAAAAAGATTCAATACATAAAACTAGAGTTATAATCCACAAATAATCATCAATACACCAAATCAATAAAGCCCTAAAGAGAACTACTCCAAAGATATGGAGCAATTCATCACAAATATAATTAAAAGATAGGAAAACATAAATTCGATCCAAACCCGGGTCTTGAGTGAGGAAGGAATGTTGAAATCCTTGTGCTTTTGCTCCTCCAACTTCTCCTTAGCCTCCTTAGGTCGCATATGTGTCAAAAGTTTAGAAAATAACCTTTTCCTATGTATTTATACAAGATTGGTGCTCGCAATTGCAACATCAGAGCACTCCCAGTCACCTTCGCAATTACAAGGCTGGTGCTCGCAATTGCTATAATAGAGCACCAACACACCAACAATTCCAGTTACAACCATTCTGCAACGCGTCTAAAACTCATCCGAACCCTCAGAGCTCTAAACCAAACATCCATACAAGTCTAAAAACATCATATGAACTCCCTCGCGTGATCAAAACACAAAAATAACTTTTAGAACTACGAATGAAAAATTGAAACGCATGAATTTTAAGGTAAAGTTAAGAACTACTAGAATTGTAACTAAGTGTCTGAATCCTATCAACTCAAACCAAATTATACCAAAATTTGCAGACAAGTTCTAAATAGCATAACGAACCTATTCCATGTCCCAAAATTAAATTCTGAACCCGATAGCTAAAAGTCAACTTACGTTCAACTTCTAAACTTCAAATTGCCAAATTTAGGTAAAATAACACAAATCAACCTACGGACTTCTGAATTTTATTTCGAGCATGCACCCAAGTCCAAAATCACGATATGAAGCTTTCGAAGATATCAAAACACCATTTTGGGGTCGGTTTTACAAAAGTCAACCATTGGTAAACACAAATAACTTAGGCTTCTAAGCCAAGAATCAAACGGTACAATTCAACCCGAAATCTTTCCGGAACGCAACCAATGTACCCCGAAAGTCATAAAACTATAAACACACATGTGTTAAGCATCAAAAAGGAAAACATGGCGCAATTACACAAAATAACCGGTTGAGTTGTTACATTAGACATAAGACTTATCTTGCTCAGAAATTTGATAATCGTCTCCAACACCTCTCTAACACCTCAAACTAATGCCAAATGATCCGAAACTAACCAAAGAGTGTGAAAACCAATCAAAACATACTCAAAAAGTCATAATGTAATAATTTGAAGCAATTCTCAACTCAACAAAAAAAGTCAACAAACTGAACTCCCAGGCCCACGTGCCCGTATTCTGAAATTTCTCAAAAATTATTATTACTCATAGCACCACAAACTCAAATATATAACTTATTACAAATTTCATGGTCAAAATTAAAAAATACCATTTCTAGATCATCTTCTAAAATCCCATATTTTCCACCACAAATCATGAATTTGTAGGTCTAAATTCATATATATTCATGAAATATCATCAAAAGTGGGTTAGAAACACCTACCCTCAATATGTGGGTGAAATGGCCCTGAAAAGTGGGTGAAACACTTACAAAGGCTCCAAGTGAACTCAAAATGAATAATAGGGAGAAACCCTGAAATTCCAACTTATAAGGTCTGCCCTTCGCAAACGTGGCACCTACCTCGCATTTGCAAAGCGCAACTCTGCTTCTGCTAAAACTCCTCTTCGCAAACGCGAGAAAGGGCCCGTGACCGCGATGCCTTGGTAGTCCTGCCTCAGGTGAATGCAACCATACCTTCGCGAATGCGAAGGCCAAACCTTCAGTCCCAGCTTCTTCTTCGCGAACGTGACCTCCTTGTCGCGAACGTGAAGCACCACTGCCCCAAGCCTTAGCGAATGCAACTCACCCACTACAAACGCTATGTACGAATGGCCTCCAGCCTAATCCCTTCATCGCGAACACTTACTTCTTACCGTGTTCGCAAAGAACAACACCAGAACCAACAATTAGCATCAAGAAAACACACCGATATAATCCGAAACCACCTCGAAACACACCCGAAGCCCCCGAGACCTCATCCAATCTTACAACCCAGTCCCAATACCTTATCTAAACTTACCCAAGCACTCGAAATGCTACGAATGACATCAAAATCAAGACTCGATGATACAATTTCTTCTCTTAATATTTAAGCCTTCAAACTTCGCCGAACGCGTCTGAATCACACTTTGCTATTTCAAATTACGACCAAACTTCACACACAAGTTCCAATAAACGAGCCTATCCGAGGTCCCGTAACACCATCTTGAGTTTGATGACACTAAAGTCTACCCCAAGTCAAACTTAGCAAATTCAAAAACCTTCAAAATACAAACTTCTGACAATAAGCGTTGAATCGCTCTTGGACCACCTGATACTCAACCCGGACATATTTCCAAGTATGAAATCACCATATGAACCTATAGAACCTTCAAATATCGATTTTGATATCATTTGCTCAAAATTCATACATTGGTCAACTCTCTTAATTTATAGCTTCTATTAATTATTGTTCCAAATCAATCCCGAACTTCTCGAACATTGAAACCAAACATACACGAAACTCATAATGCATCATATGAAACTATTCAAGGTCTCAATCTACCAAACCAACTACTAAAGCTGAAAATAACCGGTCGGATCATAACAAAGAATAATCTAAAAAAAAGTGGAATTAGTATAGTAGAAGCATGGACGAGTAATGATTGATTTCTGGGGTAATCATGTATTACATATGCTTTGGGAAAGAGTGTTTGAGTATGGTAGTTTTTGGAGTTCATTGACTTAGAAAGATTCTTTTCCAACTGCTTAATTGCATGGAAGTGAGCTTTGAAAAGCATAAGATCGTCTTCACCATGAATTTAAAATTGATGTTGCCAATAGGCTTGGAGAAAGTACATTGCTTGTTTGTGATTTGGTCTCACAGATTAAGTTAAGATGTACAGTTCTAGCAAATAGAGCTCTTTTAGAAAAACTATCATATTTGGAGATTCAAGATGTATAACGGGGATCTTATACTTAAAATATAATGTATTTATTGTTATAGTGAACTATGTGAGATTGAGGTTGACTGATAAAGGTTGTGGTTCATCTTCGAGCAGAAAATCTTGATTTTAAGACAACACGAGTGATTTGAGTTGCTTAAAATGTATCGTAATACTATCTGGCATTACCTGGGAATTGGTATAGGTTGTAAAAGACTGTTGGGTCCAAACACACACGCAAGTATATGCGGTAGACAAGTAATAAAGTGATAAGAAAGTATCGTTCCCACGAGGATTTATAATCAACTATTGTCCAATTTAAGCTATTTATAGATTTAATGCTCAAGTGAGTGTGAAGAAGATGATTGTGCTTTTTATAGCTAAATTACTACGATCTAATAAGCAAGCAATAAAATAAGATCATAACTAGAGCAAACAAACACTTAGAAAGAATTTAATGAAATGGGGATACCCCCGTGGTTATGGGATTAACGTCTCTCCTACTATATTTTTCGGGTTGATGTAATCACTTGACTTGTCTAATTTTTGATTAGCAGGGTTTGTTATGCTCGCAAAATATTTTTGACACTTTGATAGCCTATTCAAGCCAACCTAAGACTATATGTCTATAGAATCAAACTTGACAAGAACGCATGTATATTTCCTGAAAAAATAACTAAGTAAGGCTAGTAGAATAGGTCTATCCTAATCACGAATCTATTCTCCGATGCCTGGATTCAAGAACTTACTCTATTAAATCCTATATCTATAGTTTTCACTTTCGAGTTCAAGTATAATTTCTTAGATAGTACTATATTGTTAGCTACACAATAGAATAATTAAGTGCAATATTGAATAAATAATTTAATATGATAAAGTCAAGCAACACAATAACTTGTCAAATTACAATAGTCAAGAACGACCCATAACCTTAGAATAATGAGGTTCTTAGTCACTCATGTTCACAACAATAATAAAAATATCATTTTAAACATAAGAGCTATGAATACTAGATGAAGGATGGAAGAATTGATGAATTCCTTGTGCCCAAGTGTTCAGTACATGTATTTTTCTCACAAAGTGGTGTCTCCTCCTCCAAAATAGGTTTAGAGTTGCTTTTATATTTGGGGCGTCTTGGGTGAAAATAACCAACTCCCGGGTGAAATAGGACAAGTTTCCGTCACCAGCACCCAGGGTAGCGTGGGGCGCTAGCCCTGGCATGGGGAAATTTTAAGGTCTGATTTATGTGCCACAGGTAGCACCCCACGCTAGCCAGGGCGCTACTTTATGATATATATTTTTTATTTTGTCCCCTTTTTTCTTCATATCATGCACCTTCGTCCCACATTGCCTCTGGATGATTTCTATACATAATAATACCATAAATTAGCACAAATTATTACATTATACATCTGAAATCTATGAAACATGATTAAAATGCGAGGGAATATGCATATAAATATACATATTGTAAGTTGAATATCAAAGACACATTGAAAATCAAGACTACAGATGATATGATTGAGTGCTATATAAATTGGTGACTAGTAACAATTGAGATTCAGATTTTTATCGTTTGACATAAGAAGATTGATGGAAATATTCTTTACAAGATTATTATATATATTCATAGTTGTTTGGGTGGATAAGTTAGAGATCACTAATATGATGATTCTTACAATTTTGAGGCTTAAGGATCGAATTTCTAGATGTGGACAACGATAATGTATTAATGGATATATAGTTGGTTCTGTGTATCTGATATGGGTAACTTGACATAGCTGGTGTTTGACAAGAAATATGGCCCGCAGTATGTTTATATGTAGTAGAATATGTTTCATAGAGGTTTTTTGGTTGGGAAGCATGGTTCAAGAGGTTGTAGGAGTTGTCTTGTTTTAGCATGGTAATTAGGCTATATAAGGATTTTAAAGATTTACAAATTTGAGTATGTGATGCATTTGGGTTCCATGAGGTTATATCAGGTCATGTGAGACTTGTATGAATTTAGGAATTTGAAGGGCAGGTTAAAATATGTGATTGCTTGATAATTGAGTCAGTAACGAGTTACATATGCACCCACAATTGAGATTCATGGGTTTGAGATTACTGATGGGTCACTATGGGCTTATGGAAGACTTATTAACTACTTTTGAAGTATTTGGTATCGGTTTGGGGTCATTAGTTGCTTTTATATAAATTAGGCATATTTGGACAATTGCTTGTATGGTGCACAAGCCATGTCGCTTGAGGTTCCATGTGAAATTTTGTTTGACTTGTTGGTAAGGTGGCTTTTGTTAGATGAGATGAAGTTGACAGACCTAAAATTAGTGCAATTAAACTAGTTTAGAACAAAAATATTATTAAATAACTTAGAGTTAGCAATGGTTCTCATCATACAAGAGACATCCATAACTTATTGCTATGGTGGATAGTTATGAGTTTCTATAGGTTTATTTTATCATTAATAGTGTTCTGAAGTCTTGGAATAATGATCTATCTGAGTTGGGGAATTTTTAGCGGTATCAGGTTTGGCAATGAGTAGTTGTTATGACCAATAGGTATTGCTATAGATATAAAAGATGTGAGATATATCATGTGATTATATTCCATTAATTCATTTATGACTCGACATAGGTTATTCAGGTTGAGATAGTGAATTATAATGACCCCACCGATTATTTTAAGTACTTGAGCCCCGTTCCATTATTTGATGCTTCCCATATATGTGTTTGTTGTTTTGCGATTTGCGGGGTTGGTTAGTTTGACTTCGAGAAGGTTTGAGAGTGATTTGGGTAACTTAGTCTCATTTTGGAAGTTCAAATTGTTAGAGTTGACCAAGGTTAATTGTGACTTTTGTGTAAACAAACTTGGAATGGTGATTTGATTATCCCAATAGGTTTGTTTGGTGATTATGGACTTATGCGTATATTTGAATTTGGATTTGGAGGTCCCTAAAATATTTTTAGATTATTTGTCAAAAATTGACAATTTGAAGAATTGTAGAGTTTATATGTTTGACCGATGTGATGATATTGGGCTCCAAACGTTGTTCCGAAACTTGGAATGGGTTTGTTTCGTGGTTTGGAACTTGTGTGCAATGTTTGGATGTAATATGTATTGGTTAGGCTTTAATCAGATGCGTGGTTTGTAGTTTGGGAGTTCTTGAACGTAAGAGAAGTTCAACTTGTGATTTGATCTTCGATTCATTGATGTGATATTATCGTATGTGTTTGGAGGATTTGGATAGGCCCGGGTAGTCCCAGGTGGCTCGGGGTGAGTTTCAGAACCCCCCCCCCCCGG